>JARJDU010037264.1:0-56970 GCA_030264695.1 Lissagria laeviuscula | reverse complement strand
TTCATGAACAAATGATATGGACTTCTTATTCGAGTATTAAACATATCCACAAGATTTTAAGAAAGGCTTGACGACATATTTTCGTAACCATTAGATATATAAGCAAATGAATTTATGACTGCAAAATGGAATTAATAACGCTATTAGATTCGTTTTTACTGACTTAAATGAATGTATTATATAGATATGTATATGAAACTATGTCGTCAAGCCTTTCTTAAAATCTTGTGGATATGTTTAATACTCGAATAAGAAGTCCATATCATTTGTTCATGAAACGTTGCAAATATCATTACTGCGTTACGATTAGAAATCAACACGTATTTCGATGGACTAGTAGGTTTAGGCACGTTTATCAAATTACTGAAAGATTCGAGTTTTCTCCAAAAATTGCTGCCGGCGAATCGCTTTTTCTTCTTCCATGCGTTTACGTTCCTCTTGCTCTTCGCGAATTTCACTTTCGAACTTGCTCTTCTTCGATAATTCATGTATCTGAGAAATGAACATTTTGATTAAAGACGAATGACAATAATCGAATCGATTTGAAATTTATAGACACACTTACTTTGGCTTCAAAATATTCTTTGGCACCATTAACTCCAATTTTATCTACGTCGACCTCCGTCAGTTTAGCAAGTTGTCCAAGACCAGAGTCCGCATCTAATTCACCTGCACGTGCTTTGCGATATACCAAGAGGAACTCTCTGAAAGAAAGGCGACCATCACCATCTTCGTCCACTTCTGCAATCATGCCCTTCAATCCCAGGTGTGTTTGAGGAGCTCCCAGGACTTCCATCATACGTTTCAACTCATCAAGGCTTAGGTAACTATCCTTGTTTGTATTAAACCTGAAATAAACAATAGGTATAAGAAAACTTATCAATAACAAGCATACTCTTTATATGTAAGCAGAAGCATATCTGCTGTTATATATTCTACGCATATAAACTCATAAAATATGCATTAAGTGCTCGTGGCCATAACTAATAAGCGCCAATAAATGGCAATGATAATGGCGTGTATAACAATGATGCTAATGAATATAGTAGAATGTGAGGTTTTACATATTGATATTTCTCAGTGATGACACAAGTTAAGTAGTCCTAATAGCATATTAACTGTAATGACAATGAAATTGTAATGACGCTCATGAATAATTTCGGGTTTATTGTCTGTACGTTACAGATAATATTAAATAGAGTATATCCATCTTTATATGCATGCAATCGTTGGTGTGTCTGTTATAACGGTTTGACTCCTAATAACTTGACCGATTGCGGTAATATTCTCAGAATGTATTTGTTTTGTTGGCCGAAAAGTTTCTAGCAAAAAATCGGATTTTATGAAAAGTTTTCGTAATTTAAGCTTAATAAAGCAGTGAAATGTCAGAATCAGCGTCGGATTTAGGCGTAGGAGGCACGAGCCTGGGGTCTCTCAAGCCAGGGCCTTCTTCCGAAAGTGGCGGCAAGGCGTCTTTACTTGGGGCCTCAAACTGATTGTGCGCCTGGGGCCCCTTATCGAAGGATCTCAAACTAATTGTGCGCCTGGAGCAGGTCAATGTCTGCCTAGTCAGTAGCAGCTTAGACTACGACATGGGGTCCTCGAGAGATCCCAGACTAGCTTTTTCGAGGCCATCTTTTTTGGAATATTTTTTTTATAAATTTTCTTTCAAGTGTATTTGTCACTTTTAGAATTATACATAGCAAGATGTATTTGTATACATTCTGTATACTTTTTTTGAACAATAGGGTGTGTGGGATTTCCAAGGGACCCCACGCCGTTGTTAATATGTACCTTTTTTTTTCTACAAACCATTTAGTTTGTAGTGAGGATATTATTTTAGCAGCAAGAAATGCTGATGTAAGTTGTTTATATCATTATCTGAACTCGTGTATATTATCTCAAAGTCAAGCATTGAGATTTGTTCCAATTCGCACAATTTTGCATTTTGATGATAAAATAACCAGGGAAGAAAAGGGCAACTGTTAAATTAGTGGGAATTTGTGAATTATTGGATGGTTTTGTCGAAACTTCGTATAATCCTCATAACACAATAACTGTCGATGAACAACTGGTAGTATATCGCGGAAAATGTCCTTTTCGCAAATAAATAAAATCCAAGGCAGCAAAATATAGTCTAAAAATTTGGACAACGGCTGACTTACTTATAGAATTTGCAAGTTTGTACAAAAAAGCATACTGGTAATAGACCAGAGAAGAATCATGGTTTGCGTGTGGTGAAAGATCTTATTGGATCACTTTACAACATTGAACGTGTAGTAAGTACGTACTTTTTTTTTACGACAGTGCCCTTAGCGGAATTCTCTTGTTACCCTTTTTTAAATACTTGAAATATGTGTTAGTTGTCAATATATATAAATAAACATTTATGTTCTCACGCCGTAATTACCGTTGTTTCAATGAACGCAGTAGTCTAAGGGTAAGAAATAAATTGGACAAATCATATAAAATCAAAAGATTTTGAAATCGTACCGCCAACAACAAGCAAATTAAACAAAGCAATCAATGCATCGCTATATAAGTGGGATGGACTCAAGGCAATCATACGGTTTTTGCTGGATATTTGGAACGGAAGCATTCAACTCTCATTATGGTGACGAGCTGCATATTCACATTTTGTTTTGTTTGAGTACAGATGTAGGGTACAAGCATATAGTTTATACAATTCCGGTACTGATTTTATTACATTGCGGTACATTGTAATGGCGTATGCGTTGTATTAGGTCAGGGCCCTTTTTATCATCAACAATAATGAATCTATGCATCAGCCATTAATGTAATTCACTAGTGGAATTAGATACACCTACTGCATGTCAATCAAGGCGTATATAATAATACGAATTAAAAGAAATCTATGCATTTATATGCAAAAACAGAAGCTAATTATGCAAATTTACGTTGCGTGATCAGATATAGGAAAGGCTTTTTCATTCATGTCATGTTTCCATTGACTATTAGAAAATGACATTATTATTGTTATAATATCATTAAATCGCTTTCAATTTTATATGTTCTTCCGCTATTTTATAAGCGTCAAACATATTCTGTTTTGATTTCAATAATTTGATCAAAGCCTTGAAGTTTGTAATCATTTATAAACTATTTACATATGAAAGTATTTGAATTTCTATTCGAGTACATATTACTTAAATTCAGTTCAGGACCATCTTAGCAACACTGTGGCCACTGGGCAAGAGTTAAGTGGCGGTTTAAAACAACGCTGGTACTGCATCGGTATTTTCTACCAGCAAGAAATATCATTCTATTTGATGACCATGCCCAAAGACGGCACTGATTTAGTCTGTGAGATATTTTGTAAACTGTCACCAAAATGTATGTTATTTGTATTGACTAATTTTGGGCTATTGAAATGAAAACACTTACTTTCTCCTGCGTGCTTATCGATAATTGTTATTACTAATTATCAATTTCATTATAAAATTATGCCTTTATATTTATTATAAACAGTTATTTCATTATTTCTATAATAAATATTCATATCACTGATATTAAAACGTAAATCATGTTTCAATTCATCGAATTGCAATAAATACTTATTTCTGTTATTGTAATTATAACAATAACACCACTTATTTATCACAGATATCTCATTTGAATATTTAAAACGCTTTACATTCAATTTACATATTAATTGTCAAGTTTTTGGTTTGAGCATAGATGAAACGAACAACAAAATTTCCATTCATTTCATATTCAAAGGCTCCAACAGAACTTGTAATTGATTTTTTCGTGAACCACGCAACTGTAAAGAAAGACTTTATAATCAACAGCCACGACGAAAAACAAGCAGCGAAAGTTTTAACAACACATTGAACAGGTTCTTACATATATGTATACACTAGTAATACATGTAAATTTTTATAGTAGGTATAATCAATCGAGAAGCGATCATTGCATTCCTATCACTTGGTCAAAGCAATTTGAACATCGTTTAGTTTCCATAAACTAGTATATGGCAGATGCAATTAGTCAAATTTTGAATTTCTCCGCTTATTATTTCTACTCCTATCTTGGCTGATGATGAAAGTACCATTTCCAAGCTCTTGATTTAAAAATAACGCTTGCTCTATTGAAAATTTCACTTCTTTTCATTAAGCGGTAAATGAAAATTGATTATGTCCTTTTGTTATAATAGTTTGTGTGTAATGTAGTCATTTCTTGCATGTTACCTGCCTGGCGTTGAAGGGGGTTTGTTATAACGTAAGGAGAAAGCCTTTAAATTGAAGTGCAGAACAGTATTAACAAATATTTATCGTAGTAACTAATGAGAACGAAAGCATTATTTTTAAACTCAATTGCTTCTTTTGCTAAGCGAAGACTTAGCTATCGCCATATTAATGAAATATTAAACAAAATAAAACGACTTCAAATGTGCAATCTTAACCAAAACTATACAACAAACAACCGTTTGTTGTTATCGCTTGATTGCTTTCACTCATCCTTCGGTATGCAATGTACTTTCAGTTAAAATTTTAAATTCAGTAATTAGCAATTGTTTTATAAAAATATCTTTTTGTTTATGCCTATGTACATCCTTGAATTTTTGTCTAATTATCGTGCAAATTGTATACAAATCGGTTCAATAGTCTTGGAGATCCTTACAAACAAAAAAATCAACTCTTCTTTATTTATTTTAGGATATGAATCATAATGTTGGATTCGATGCAAATATAAAATTTAACTGAAACCGAAATTTAAATATAGTAATTTTATACAGATATGAGTGCATGTATGCTAACAGTACCAACTTTGTAATGATTCTTATCATGCAAACAAGAAGTCTATCACTGCTATTTACTGAATGGTGTACGTAGTGTTTAGTTGTTGTGAGTCACGCTGATTTGTTTGAAAGGAAAGGCAAATCAGTGATACTAACTACACTTCAAAGTATGACTAAATTTAGTTTCCGCACGTTGTTTAATATACTTTTATGTTATGCTGTATCAACCTGTGGTTGCACGAATTGATTAGTAATGATACATAATAGTGAACGACCGAATGACTATATAATAATCTTAAAGTACGTACATAGAATGCCAACCGTACATGGAAAAATCCTGTTGATATATCAACTTTTTGTTTCTAATTACCTCATTAAAAATTAACAATATAATTTACTATTTATATATTGTCGAGACTGGGTACGGTTGAAACACAGGACGGTTCTGGAACCGTGTACGATAAGGTGCCAATGGCGAACAAAGCAGATAGCAACAGTTGCTAGAAGGCCCTATTGTGCTTTAATAAACAAAAGTAAAGATGTTTGTAACTATCACGGCTGTTTTTAAAGTGAGGCTATTTGATCTTTTCTGATTTATGTCTGAACTCATTATCGGGTGCCTCCTTCCGTCGGAGGGAGGACTCTTTAAACATCAGGCTCCTATGGCATATCTTCCGTCAGACCGGACTCTTGATACACCAAATCTATTGTGGTATTTCTCTGTACCAGTTGGAATAGTATTTCGTCCGTCAAACCGGAATCTCGATAGAAGACTGGTCCCTCCCTAGCTACCCAGATCCATATATTAAAACAAAAATTGTGTTTCAACATAAAACAACTGAAACTGTTTTGAACCCAATGGTTGAAAAACGAAGGTTGAAACAATATTATTACGTGGGAGCAATGCAAGTAAATGTGTGGGCAAATTTCGCCCAACCCATCTACAAGTGCTCAACCAATTTCTTCATTGACACATCGACCTGACAATATAGACCGGGAGAAAAATGGCTACAACATACAAATTGTGTGCTGAGAAACTCATGAAAAGTGCACCGAATTTGGTCTTGTTTATGTTTGCCTGAATTATGTCTCTTAATGATATCAATCCAATATATAACTATATATTATTCTTATCGTGGAGGAAAATAAAACATATTACAATAAATAAAAAATGTTAAAATATGAAGATCGCAATCACTGTTTCAATCGTCCCTATACCGTTTATTAAATTGAGCATATCTCCATCATCTTTCGGTTATTATCGACAATACTATGAAAAAGCGCCGTCTTTACGTATATGCACTATGGGCAAAAGCTGGAGGCACCACGTAAAAGGGGCACTATCAGGAACGGCGCATTTATGCGCAGAAGCAAACCAAAGATCAACACAATAAAATAACATTGTAACATAAAAGCAATTGTTCAACAAACATTAGAGCAAATATAACATATCCGCGAGTTTAAATGCGTGTGTGTGTGTTTAGTGCAAATGTTCAATTGAAATAGAGGAAGCCGTTATTCAACAGGACACCGCTAAAAACTTGTGTAAAGGGAAACAGCGAAACGAATGTTAAACAAATTCGAAAATTGATTAACAACTTATTTGTTAAAGTAGTATGTTTACGTATTAGAAGCATTCACTTTTCTTATACGTTCATGAATCACTACCCATCACTAATAATAATAATAAGTAATATTGATATCATACATTATAACAATAACCTTGTCTCGCTATGAATTAAGTTTCAATAGATTATAATCTTAAGTATTAATAGAATCACACATAAAATTAACCGCGAACTAGGCAATTACAATAAATTAATTGCACACCTGTCAATTACTCTGATAATTATATATTCTCCAGTAAAATAAAATGTATATACATGCGTTGATGTTTATTAATATTAAGCATTTAATATCTCGCTTTTTCATTAGCCGAGTACGTGCAGAAGATGAAATAATTATCGTTAATCGGTTCAAGGTGTGATGCGAAAAGCAAGCCGTAGGATGAAGAGATGCGAAGAAAACATGTTCATCAGCTGCGTTTAGGAGAAGTGAGTGCGCACTTTCTCTGCGCCGTTGTTTTTATGTTCGTGAAGATAAATAGTAAATACATACTTCAAAATCTTCACATAGCATTCAAGAATGTATCCATAGAAATCTCATTAAAACTATATAATCAATCTTATGTTAGATTATGAAGTAAAAGGATGTTTCAGTTTCAATTATTCTTAGACTTGTAAGTATATAAATTGAATGAGAAATTTAAATTTAAAAAATTAATACAATATATCATTGGCGGTCAATTGAATCATTTTAGTAATATGCAAGCTCTCTAAGAAGTTATAAACTTGTCTGTCATGTCTTAAGAAATAACTAGAACTAGAAATAATTATGAAAGTATTATACAACTGTCAGAGCCGGATGCTATAAGTGCGGGGCTCCGCAAACTGTATCAAATATTTAAAAAAAAAACGATTTTATTGAATGCAGATGAATTTTATTAAATATAAAAATAAAAGTTTTGGTTCTGCCACTTTGCAAAGTTACAGCTACGCTGTTTAAAGCTGCAGAAAGTTGAAATAAACATCACAGAAGAGAAAATTTATTCAAATTCAATACGATCTAATCAAACAATTCTTTCTTGCTGTCGTTATCGTGTGGTTGGTGCAAGAGTGAAGTTCTGAAATTGATGAAAATTATTTTGATGTAAAAATCATTGTAGTTTGAAACGAATCCAGCTAAAGACACGACATGTAATCTTGAATCTGAGCAATTTTACAATCTACAGCATGCATTTTCGGTTCTTCTATGTAAATCCTGCCCTGACAACTCCATTCTATATATTTATATAAAATATATTACAATTAACACCTTGACAATAAACATTTCCTAATTAATGCCATCGCGCAACAATAAAAACTCCAAAGACAAGCTGCGCATTTACAATTGTGGTTAATTGCATCAAGAATGCGTTGCTTCGCATAGCAATAATTTTCACCTGGAGGCAAGGCGGTAAAGTGAATTTGAAGTGAATTTCTATGACTAGACATGATCGTCTACTTAAGGAGCTAAAACATACACATACAATACTAACAACAACTCCATTCAGTTTCCATTGTTTTGATATTCTTATGTTCGCATTCTGCCTGCGTCTTGCTATTCTCGTTAAATTCTTTTCTAATTAAGAATACCGTTGTTTATATACATTGCTAGATTACGTAAACGGCGATGTGTTAAAACGCGCAAGATTCACAAGAATCCAATTTTAATTCGGCGTACATGCAACCATGTTAAAATTCTTAATTAAGCGGATTAGCTAATAATAATCATTGTAGAGTGAACATGAATGAAATTCATTGGCCTGAATGCTTTCAAATGCTTTGGGAAAATATTCCCATATGAAGTAAGAGAATAAGAAGAAGACAACTGAATTATTGAATAACTAATTAAATAAATGTATGTGCATGTTGACGTTGTGTTTAGAGTTTTATGTGGCAGTTCCATAGGCAGTTCTTACTCAAGACACAAAACGGCCATCTCCCGCGTGGATGGACCTATTGTTAGTTATTCTACTCTAAAAAGGTCGAAGCAAGTTTCAAGATCAATAACTTCCAAGTGGCAATGTTTTATTTATAAACGGTGCTCCCGGTAGAGTCGACCTGTGGGGTAGAATAAATGCCAACGGTGACTTAGTTCCACCATCAATTATGTTGTATTGCTTTATGCATGTTCTGTTCTACTAAAGGTATACCAACAGATACTAATTGGGACAAATAATATAAAGGAGAAAAACCGGAAAAGGTGATAACTATTTTTGGTTAGGGTTCTTATAATTTTTAAAACTCCTGGCTTTTAGCAAAGGCGCATTTGACCCAGACAGGCGATGTTTAGCATGAAAAATAAATCTTTCAAGAAAGGGGCCCTCGGCTATGGTTTGCCTTGTTGCAGAATCAGTCTGGAAAGTGTACGACTTACAAAGAAGAAAAGAGTAAAATCGCCACTGGTCTTAAGAGTTGTCCCAGACAAATGTTCGCATGGCCACTATATTTATAATGTCGATTTCTGCGGTTTCTTTTTCGTTACATATTTTGATTTACATACGGTACATCATTGTTGCACGTAGTAACTGAATACATTTGGTATAACCTATCATCGTGGTAGGAATGACTAATCGAAAAACAACATGATAATACAGATTGTGTAAAGTGTAAACAAGCGCGAGCCAATTACTGGAAATCTTTGTTGGAGACTCAACTTCTTAATAATGTTATTTACTCCACCGGACGTCTTGTATATGTTACCAGAGTCTATCACAGCACAGTTTACTTACTATCTGCATGCATATACATACATCTGCATATGCAGTTTACAGTTTATATATATAATTAGTGTTTGCTCAGAATTTGATTATTACAGTGAGCTTCAAAGCATTTAGAAGACTTAGTAGAAAACGGTATTTCTTCCGGCTTCTTCAATTAGCATTTAACAACTTATTAAAATTGAATTAAAGCACGATTACAAATGAAACTGAAAGCAAATCCACCTTAAGAAAATATATATTAATCCAATAAAGGCCTTGTCGATTCAGACAGTTATAAAAGGACAACAAGGACATAAAACTAGCTAGCTAGTAACCCAATTTTCGATCTGCAAGCTTCTGCTATATGGTCGACGGCAGCAGCAATAAAACAGTAGGCATGCATGAGCGCGACCGCGACCTTTTACAACATTTATTCTATGTTCCAATTTATTTATATCGATGCAAGTTCGCATTCGTACTGAATGGTTATAAAATATGCATAATAAAATCTAAATTATGGATGATCATATGCATGCATTATACATTATAACCTAGGATTATTTATAAAGAAAGGAAGTTGAATTGAAAAATTGTAAATTTTGAACGACTCGGTATTTGTGCATTGGCGAAACCGCAATACTTGTATTGATTCGTTTGGCTTCGGCGACCTTGAAGCTGTTAGCGAGTCTTCGCAGTAAACGGTAAATACAGTCTTAATACATACGCAATGTACGCATGTTTATTACATTTGTTATAAAAGGTTCGGAACTGGTGCATTTTTAATGAAATTTTAACTAAACCATACTACCTTTTAAATAAGGACATTAGCTGATTTACATTTTTTCAAATACTTAATATAAATATTTATCTAATATGTTCGTGCTATATGAAAATTGGGTTATGATGGAGCCATGTATGGTATGAACAAGCACACTTGAAGCAACACCTAACAAGGTCCAGGTTTTGTTTTGCTTTTCAGTTGGTTGCTCACTGCCGGTAAAATTACTGAAGAAGTGGTGGCGATTTTCTGGATTCAAGCAAGCCAAACTAAAGGGCCAAAGTGAAAACAAGTAGTAGTAGACAGACGCACCAGGTCAACAAGATGCATCCAGGCGAATGCAAAAAAAGTACTACATAGGAACAAAGCCTCCAGAAAGATTTTACACATGGAATTAAATTGCTTAATGAACTGAATGAATGCTATGTAGGAACAAGAAGAACAATAACATAATATAAGTACATGTAAGTATATGCACGTTATATCTCAAGAGTGTTCAGAGTATCCTATGAGTAGAGCACTAGGTGAACCAGATGTGGCGTTGCCAGAATTCAGTGTCACATCGAATCGATATTCGGCATGCGGGGCCAACTCGTACTGGGGCGCACATGAAAACGGATAAAGGGTTTATAGTCTCAAGGTCATGTCTTTCAGACTAGGAGTTTAAGGAGCATTTCAAGCAGCTTCTATGTGACAACACAAGGGATAAAATCTCAGAACATTAACAGCACTTTCTGTAAATCTGTCATTTAGGTAGACTCTTTTTAAATGCTTCGACTTCTATTCTAGTAGTAGCTAAAGAACAAAGCTTAGATATTCAATCCGGTTCAATAGGCCACTAAGTTACCGTCCTAGAACTACTATCAACATTTTTATAATCATAACGTTAATGTTAGCTTCCGGTGTATATTTTCCCTCAACTGCAGTTTTCTTATCTTTTCATATAAAGATGCAAACCGGAATTGCTTTATCAGCGTTAAAATAAACTGAATAAAAGCATCATTAAAGCAATAGAAAAACAAAAGACAAAAGCATTACTACTAACATGTAATTATGAAATCAATTTATCAGAACTGTGTAACATACTGCAAAGGACTTACTTCTTGAACGTTGCCTCGTATTGCTTGATCTCCTTCCTCGTAAATTCATAAAACTCGGAATACACATTAATAATGCGATATTTGACTTGCACTTCTTGACCGTTGTCCAAAGCGTCGTTGATTTCCTGCCTCCTCATGAGGACAGACGTCAGTTCCGAGTCGTGGGACATTTTAATAGATACCTTGTAGTTTGATAGCAATTTGATACCGAAAGTGAACTCAAAGACTCCGATGAGGGCGAGTGTTGTTGCAAGAAGCGCGAACCGTAGGAGAATTCAAAGAAACTTGTTTCGCGTAAGATGCGGGCGGGCACGTGTTCGTCGGCGATCAAAAGCAACCGTTGCGTGGTGAACTGACTGGCCTTCTTGCTTCGTCGTTGGAGATTATAATGTGGTTGGTGCTTCAATTGAAGTGAAGTGTAATCGAGCGGCTGCGTTCGCGTTTGGCGCTAGACTGACTCCTGGCGAGATTCGAAGCGCACAACGAGTTGTAACGTCTGCCCCACGAACGCTCGCAGAAGGCCTCCACAGAATAGGCTTGTATTTTCGTTTGGGATCTTTTATATATGATAGTTAAATGACTAAGTTATGATTAATATTTTATTGAAGTCACGGGTGTGTATATGTGCGTGTGTGGAATAACAATAAGGATGCGTTTGTATTTGATGGGTTTGTTTGGATTGGGTTTCCAAAATTACTAATTGAATAAACATTTATGGATGATAGTATAATGCCTGGAATAGAGTCTCATATCATATGAAGGAAAAAAAATGATTGTGGGCACCGTTCACTTAAATAAAATGTAAATTATTATTTCTTTATTATTGTTATAGTTTTATATGCTTAAAGTTTTGGATGATTTGCAATGATCATTCCTAAGGTTCGAAAATATTTAAAAGTATTAAAATGTTCTAATTCTTAAGAGGGATTAAACTCGGGAGTCTCAAAAAATGAGCTAATTTCACTCAATTTTTTGGACAATAGAAATAAATGTTAGCACTCTGGGTTTCTTGTATGTGTAGACAAACATTTTTATTTTTTTGCTGCATCCGTGGGCGGCCTCCGGGATGTTGCCTATCGCTGGCTGCATAGATTGCAAAGAACTGCAAGATCGTAGAACAACCAGATTTGTTAAAGCCAAAGCTAAATTGAATTTTCTACCATCTAGCATAGGTTCTTATCGAGATTTATAAGAAAAAAGGAAAAAGATTCAAGTTTGATTTACTTTTTAATCAAATAATTTGAGAGAGAGACAAAATATTTCTCGCTGTAACTTAGCAAGATAGTTATATACAGAACTATCGTTTTAGTAGAATATTCTAGAAATCCTAAGGATCACGAAAACCAAAGTCTCAACCTTTAGTCTTTCCTTAATGATACTCAATGAAGAATTAAAAATACAATTGAACGTCTTTTTTTTAAACTTATCATTATAGTTGTACTGATTCATTCCACAATTCTGAATTGCGAATGCATTAATGAGGTCATCGAAGTCATTCAAAATTTAAACGTGAATCGATGATTTATACTTACTGTAATTTACGTTAGTTTTCTTATCACTGATAATATCAGATACCTAATCCACAAATAACAATGAAACACTCATTGCGGAATAAAAATAGGGAAATAATTATTAAACAAAGAATAAGTTACTACATAAAAAAAGCTTTAGCAAGCTTCATAATAAGCTATCAAAAAACGAAATATTTTCTTATCAAGATATTTTTAATATATAACCCAACTACTATATAGAGGCAGGGCTGGCAAAATGCCATGGGTCCCCGACCCGAGAGACCGCAAGCAAATCAAATGAAAGATATGAAGCTATTTCACTTAAGATGAAGATCGAGAACTACACTTTTATTATGTTATTGTTTTTCTTTGCAAAATTTTACAAACTATCGATTCAGTCTCTAAAGCACTCTATAATATTTCTATATTTCTATAAACGTTTCAAATTTTGTCTGGTAGAATTGGAAAGGTATCGACATGAATTTAAAAATTTAAAAAAGGGAGCAAAAAGTGTAGCAGAACAATGTTTTCTAAAACTCGTCAGAGGTGAAACTCTATTTTGACGATCTTTGCGAAGATTAGCGTCTTCATGATTCGACAATTTTGTTCAAACCGAATCTATATTTTATTGAGTATTTTTGATTTTTATTAATCAACTGAAATCGCGTCTCCTTTCAACGAATAAAATTGTTTCCAGTTTCATTGTTTTGCAACCTGCCACTTTGCAAAATTTAAACGATACTCATCTATCAAAATCAGGATTAAAATTTGTTGAAATATATAGAAAAAACATCTGAATCATTTGCCAGGGAATTTCTCCGTTATCATTCCACCTTCAGAGACGAAATATATAAGTCTTTGTGTAATGGAGGGCTTGCTGATTTATTAATTATAAAGAATCATTTTATGTCATGCAGCTATCCTGAAGTATGTATTACATGAATGTTATTGGTTACAACTCCTGTGTCTACAGCTAGTGCTGATAGATCAATTTCGAAACTAAAATTAATAAAAACCCATCTATAGAACTTAAACTTTGATGACGTTTTTAACACTTTTGCGGAACAAAAAGGTCGGAGAACAAAATTTACTAATAAATATCTTGTTAGGATTAATATGCTATTTTATTATAAATATGTAATACATATGCTTTTAAAAAAACTAGATATTTAACTAAAATGCTCCAAGTATTACTGTTGAACAATTACTTCAGTGATTTAAAATTAAATTACGACGTTACGATTTTTACTGGTGCCCCATCCTCAGTTTCGACCTGATGCAACCTCACAATTTACCTCAGTCCTGGACTAAATATTTATTGCCGTACAAAAATAAATTTCCGCATGGTCACTCTAAAAATTGCCGCATTTTTATTGCATTTCTTTGGAAGTAACTCATATCATTATGAAAAATTAACAGAAAAGTAGAAAAATATTAATATTGAATATTGAAATTATATTTATTTTGAAGTAAATCGTTCATTACAAATGTCATGGTCATGCGATTACAGTAACTCTTAATTTATATATTATGTGCTTGCTTATATTGATAAGATGCGTATGTATATATTTACGCATTTACATTATCAAGTTTATTGAGTAAAATATTTATTAGTTTGACATATAAATATTAAAATAAATATGTAGTACGACCTATATATTTGGACATGAAACTCGTCATCCCTCACGTGAATTAAAGTTCAACGGCAAAATGTAAAGCTTTAAGCTTTTAGTAAAATGGTATTTAAATTTTGTAAATTTGATCATCGGTCTTAGTTGTAAGATTTTGTCATGGCCCATAAATAATTATTTGATACAGCTATAAAGTGTCAATGATTGCAAGACATTATCCATATTCAATTTCAAACATTTAAATAAAAAAAGTGAAAGCCGCGAGTCAAGCAATAATGTTACTTTACACAGACCCGTATTACCAAGCTATAAATTCTATACCAATACCAGAAACCATGTCATACATTCTAAATAAATTACAGAATACAACACATTAAGTAAATACGAAATCTATCTTTTAAAATAAAAACAAAGCAGCCTTAAAGTGTCTAACATATAGAATTATACATGCATACAAGTTAAATTTGCGTAACAGCATGGGTAGTAAGATTGCAAATGGTTTCCACAACAAAAGCAGCGTGCACGTATTCATTTCACGGCTAAGATAAAAGTGAAATTGCTTCTAAGATTGCAAACCGCAAACCGATCAACAACGAGCTCGATGGCATTCTCCAAACACCCGAGATGTAGTGTGGTTTTACCTTATTTATTGTAATCGTATTTGTCGTCGTTGATCAATTTCGGGGAGCCGCTCCAATAATGCCGACCATGTCGCCGCATGTTGCACCACAGTCGGAACGTGACAAAGTACATCGTCTCAACAGCTGACAGGAAGGAGAAGCCAATGAAGAGTCCAAGAAGTCCACCGCAATTCGCCAGGAAGTCCGTTAAACCGTAGAGTTCGTTACGTGTAGAAGTGATAAACTGCATTTCCTTAAAGAAAATTGTGACGCGAGTGACTTGTATCCTGAAATAAATTCATTCGAAATTATGTTTATTAGTTCAAGATACTGAGCGTGCCGACGGTGGAGCGGGGAGGGCGGGGCTGAGAGAAAATTTGTACCGGGTACTTTTCTTAAAACCTAAACACAAATCTAAATGAGCAGTTTTCATATATAGATTTGGTAAGTTGAACAGGGGGCGGCAAAATTGTGGGAAGCACTTACGCTCGGTACGCCACGGCCTAGATGCGTTGATACGTACCCTGGAAACTCCGACATGTTGGCTTTATACGCTTGAAACACTGCTTGCCAATTGAAGTCTGCCTGGGACATTTCCGCATTGTAAGTTAAGGAAGTACATGCTGGTAAACAGTCGCACTCGACGTCTCGGTCCTCTTGGCTCGGGACATCGAAAGAGGAAATACCTTTGGTCACCTGTTTCGCTAGTAGTTCCGCTACGAGCAATAATGATTACAATTTCAAAAACTTTCGCTGAGCGATGATGTAAATACTTACTTCTTGCACTTGCCATACACGTGAGTTTTCTGCTTGCGCAAATAGGAGTGGACTCGTCATCTGGAAGACAGGAAAATACAAACGAATGGTTTTTGCGAAGGTTTTTTTTTGTCTTATAAGTACATAATAATGTATTCACTTACGCGGCATATTGTACGCAACGCATCCACATGTCTTCAATGTGTAGTTAGTTAAGCATTCGACTTCGCAATTCTGCTGGGTGTAGTTCTTGTAGAATCTTAGTTCTCTTTCCGTAGCAAAATAGCATTGCCTTCGATGTGGGTCATAGTCCCGCAGGCTTTCAGACGTTGTCATCATATCTGGTTTCACAGTAACCACCACCTCCTGATTCAACGGCGCTCGAAAGTACTGCGTTGCTACACGAGGTACCTCACCCGGATGATGTAACAGCAACTTAAGAGTAAATTAACAGTTGATACATTATCTTACTCATTTATGTATCTATGTGTACCTTGAATCCCTGGACAGGTCCTTTACAAATATAATCTAGGTCTTGCTGGTAGGCACGCATCAGCATCGATAGACCTGCTCCTTGTCCCGATGACATCGCCCGATTGGGGAAAGTGTCTTTCCCAGCGTCCTTTAGATAACCATTCTCTAGGGTCCAGCCATGTCGGTCATAATTATGCTGGAGGTAGTCTTTATTATGGAACACCTCGTTCGTATAAATGTCGTCACGGTCTAGCATATTAAATGTGTAGCACACCCCTTCCTCAGTCAACACTGGTGTGAACAATGTGCTGCATGTCTCGTTCACATTGGTCCACTTGCAGGTCCAGAAAACTTCATCAAAAGGTGGTGCGACCGTGGATAGAAAATCAATGGTACTGTAGTCAGTTGTTTCGTTGCCTTCATGGTATAAATGATTGTCGCAGACAAGTGTGATGTCCTCGAACTTTCTCTTTCTGTTTTCATAAAATACAATCTTTTCAATATATCGTAATACGAGATAGTAGAGTCATTATATCTTACTCTTCCGCAGTCAAGGTGATATTCTTATCATTGATTTTATGGTAATAATCGGTGAAATTGTAAACAGATTGCCGTGCCTTAGTTTCTGGGCAAATCGTCACTGCTGGAAACGGAATTTGCCAAACGGGGGTTGGACTCTGCGCGAAACTCACAATCACCGGACTGCTGTCCCATTTATTGTAGGTTTTGACAATTAAGTCTACGCACACGTACAAAGAAACTACGAAGACTATCAGCCACCATAATCTAGCACGATATCAACGGCATAAAGATCATATCATACTCTTATTATTGCTAATTATATATTGCGAATTATATACCAAACAAAACAAAATGTACCTTTCAAATATGTTGCGTTTGTGCTCCCCGAGGTATCTCACACCATGCAAACTAGTGTTTTCCGTATATTCCGTAACATAATTTCCTAAATTCGTCAGGAATCCCGGGTACTGCTTAGTAGACTTATTTTTTCGATGGATGGGAAAGGTGGTTGGTTGGTTTTCTTCTAGATCCTTCGATTCGACACTCTCGGGACATTTTTCCGCGTCCATTATGCGTGGCGTCGCTTACCCTGAACGCGCACTCACTAACTTTGTAATAATGTTGTCACAGTTTGTCCTTTTATATGAAATGATGCGATGCGATGGGTTGGGCTTTAATTTCAAGAATGGCTTTTTAATAAATAACCGTGAAACAAATGGCAAGCCTTTACGAACAAACAGCGAAGAAATAAAATGTTCATTAAAGTTATCCCCGGCTGCAGACTCTCCCGCGCTTATAAAATCCCGACGGGATAACCAACCTATCATTCCCATGAAGTTGCAAATGTGTTGCATGTTCAAAAGAGTTTTAATGATACACAAATTAAGCGGCAATATTCGTGATGTTTTAATTAATATTAGGTGTAAACTTGGTACAAGGGGAATTAATGAAATGTCATTTCACAATGAATTTAATAATTCGGTACGCATACATTAACTTATGCCCAATGGGTTTGTCTTGACATTCAATTTGTTCATGTGTAGTTTTCTGTGATAATTTAGTGCGACATGCTAGAACATTGGAGCTAAAAATGTTGAGGTATCGGGTAGAATATACAAATTTACATTTTTTGATATATTAGGAGTCTTTAATAGCAAAGTCTTTATTTCAATACGAATCCAAACAAGAAAAGAATAAATTTTTGGCAATTGGATGATGTTAGCTGTTGAAATGGTTAGAATTTAGACGAAATATTTGCATCTTGTAGTCATCCAGTAGAATACAAGCAGCATCATTGTTGCCATCGTTATATCTAGACGAGGAAAAAATTGAAATAACTTTTCCCTTGTGAAGCACCTGCAAGTAAAATACACTTTAGTTCTAAATTCCATCTTCTTCTTTTAACAGAATATTACGCAGTTGCTAATTATGATACTCCCATGAAAATATTGAGCAAAAATGTACCTAAGCTCTTCCTATTTTTTCTTAATTGTGACTTTTTGGTTTTCGTTACTTTTCTCTTGGCAATCATGCCAAGAAAGTTAAAACATAGAAAGTCTGTCAATTTTTCAAAAAGTTGAATTAAAATTCAACATCAATTTTTTTTTTCTCATCGTTTGTAATTACAGCACAAGTACGAGAACCGCATCAAATAATGAGTGAATGAACAAAGATTTCTGATGTAATAATTAGAATAGCATGTCTTAAATGGAACTGTATTTGCCACATTCATCTCGGACTAAAGATGGACTTGAAAGATACTCGAGTGGCGACCCAGGTCTATAGAAATCGCAGGGACGTAGCAAAGGCTTTTATTACTTGGGGACAACTAGCCTCCTCAGGGTGGTGGCTTTCCCTAGCTACGTCTTTGCTTATGTGATGGACTCATGATCTTAAACGCATCAGCAGCAACAGGCGCATAATTGTGAAAAGTGGTCAAAATTAAGGGAGGAATTTTGTTCAACAGAGAACAAGGAGTACTCACGGTCACCTACGATGTCAGCGCGTTACTTTCGCTAAGCTCTATAATTATTTTTAAAATGTGCGGCAGACGTAAGAAAAATTCGCCACTCTATGTTTAATAAATTCAACTGTCTTACTTACAGCAAAACCTGCACTTGCCATTTCATGTGCTCGTATGATGTGAGTAAAATCATTGATAGCAAGGAATTTTGCTGTGGCAGTCTTGTTAAACACATGGGCTGTACCTCGTTTAGGATTTGAGGCAAATCCATAATTCGCCGCCATTTCAATACCTATTTCTTTTGTTATATCCTGATCTCTGCAATATTCACAATCAAAATGTTTAATTATCAATACTATAATAATCTAATAATTAACACTAATTTCTTTTACTTGATAGGATCATTCCAAAGCAAATCCCATGCTAAAACACTAGTCACACTTGGATCTGGTAGTGGTTTAGGAATTTGGTTAATAGCAGAAACTGATGGTGCCAACCATGGTGGTGGTATTCCTCCATGACAGCAAAATATCCTGTTCTCAATTATAGCAGCCAAAGGCATATAGTCAAAACAGACGTTTACCGCATCCCAAAGAGACTTACCCATGGCTTCTCCAAATTTGGTAATACACTCACTTTGAACAAGTAACAAGTATATAAATTGAACAATGCACGAACTAAGTATAGAACGAATTAAATGATTAAATACCTGTAAAATGAATACATTTGTTGCACATCTCGGATTTCATGGTTACCTCGGATGAGGTAGAATTTCTTTGGATGTAGTACTTTATTGCACAATAAGTACGTCACCACTTCTATGCCAAACCAACCCCGATCGACATAATCTCCTAGGAACAACATCGATGCCGAATTGAATTCTAGATTCAAGGGCCAAAACATTCTCTCAAAGTATAGAAGGTCCCCGAAATTGCCGTGAAAGTCACCTGTGACATACCATCAATAGCAGAATCAGCAACATAAGCAGTAGCAGTCGTAAGTATTCATAACAAGCAATTTGAATGTACATTATCTAGCATTAAGGATCTTACCAAGAATGTAAAGAGGAGTAACAAGAGTCAATAGTCTGGATTCCTCGGCGAGAACATCTTTGGCAAGGGCTAAAACATTCAGCAGTTTCTGGGCATATTGCTTACGATTGATATTTCCCCAAGTATAATCTCGATTAGTGTTTCCACGATTACCACTCTTGATTAAATTCAATTCGGCTAATATTCTAAGTTGCAATAATATTTCGCTACAAATTGCTTGTGGCGAGAATGATTCAATTGATTTACGTCGAGTTGTTTTGTTAATTGAAGCTTCTTCAAGGTCCACATCAGGGCATATGTCTAGAAATTCGATTTACATTACACAACATGTAGAATTTTGCAAGTAATTAATTACCTGAAGTTAATAAGGAATCTATATTGATTTTGGTACCACTATTGTAAACCTTAGTTGAGTGTGTGGCCAACTCCCATTGTACCTGATTCTTCACTGCTCGTTCCACTGAAGCAGGAATTGCTGTTTTTGGTTTCCGCATTGACAACATCTCACTGAAGAAGAAGAATTTAATAGGTCAGTACAATGTCACCTATACCGTCTAAAAGGCATATTTGCAACCTATCTCTGTAATATGCAAAAACTACTGCAAGACCAACACTGCAAGGTTGGACGGGTAGAAAAGTGGTATCGGTAAACGTCTCAATACAGGTGCCGTCTTTAAGCATGAGTACAATGAGCAAAAGCCGGGGGTACCCTACTTGGGAAAGGCACCATCAAGACTGGCATCAAAACTAATTAAATATTTATATGCAACAGTAGTGACGGTTTACAAGCTGGTACCCGTTGTGGAATTGACTTCTCCCTTTTAACACCCCCTTCTCTCATTGGGTATAATAATAATAATGTAAAAATATAATTGGAGCTGAGAGGAAGGCATATTACACTGAACTTAAGTCTTGTCCAGGAACCCACTGTGATGCTAAGACGGCCCTGTTCCGGAATGTACAAAAATCGAGAATATATATAAATTGTAAAAATGATAAACATACTTATTCATAGTTGAAGTGGTAGCACTAGGAATTAAGCTCATAATACTTTTGTTATTTCGTAAAATATTAGTTACACCACGTACACGTGCTTCGCCACAACATTTGATGAATTCCTGGAGGCTTATTGCACGTGTTGATGATATATTCAAAGACCTAGAAAAAAGCAGATGCATGTTCAAGTAAAATCTTAAGGTGAATAGCACTTTTTATCAGTTTTGCTTCATGACCACAGACTAAAAAATAATTAAAGTATACACTGCAGTCTCCTTAAGTTCCTTTTCAATACTGGCACCATCTATAGGTAATTGTCGTGCTTTCCTAGTCATCACAACCAATTCCTTCAGCTCTTGCAACACAAGTTGTCCATTGCCTTTGCGATTGAAAAATCTAAAAATATAATATGCTCTTGCTCGTCCTGACATTCCAGAATTCTTGCAATTCGGTTCCATGGCAGCACAAATGCCCAAAAACTCACTATATGTCAAAAAGTTGCGGTTTGTGATATCAGCAGATCTAAAAACGTAACACTTCATTGGTTTTGCAACAAATTATAACACTTTGTTTTTTTTTGCAATTACTTAAAAATATGCTGAGCATCTTGTTTAAAGAACCCAAGTTTACTTATAACAAGGACAAAATGCCCACAGGACATTAACATCTCCGGAAAGATGATTTTCAAGAATTCAACGTAAAGGGATCTTTTCACTGTTCTAATATTAGATTCTTCGACCAATTGGTCTATTATAGGGGCACCACAATCCTTAGTAAATATTTCTGATGTCAATTCTATGAAAACTCCACATTCTTGGAACCCATGAATAGACCCTAATGTCGTAGAAGGACGATCAATTTCCATGCGTGGGAAGACATCTCGTAAAATTGGACTTGCCACCAGCCTCAAATTATAGAAGCGTGCTAGATCTCGCTCATTTAACCATTTTAAATGTGAGTACTGCGAATTTATTTAGTTAGATGACATCTTATGGAGTAATACAGTAATACTACAGCTAAAGTTATGTTTTATATAGTTAACGTTACATACGAGGGCTGTTCCGCAACTAAGTTTTGTTATTAATTTTCACGTAGAAACTTTATTTACAAATATAGAAACATTGAGACTTTTGTCTTAGTATGGAATCAGTTTGAAGAAACCACACTGGAAAAATGGTACTTGACCATGTCCGAAATTATTGCACAGGTGGACCAGAATTGTTTTGAAAGTGATCTCTCGAGAATGTCAATGAGATATGCTTTTTCAGGAAAGGGAACAGATAAATGTCAGGGCTGTAGATCAGATGATCCAATCTCTCTCATCTAAATAAACGAATCTGATGCAGTTTGTATTCAAGAGTACAACACGGTCTCAAGTCAAGAGCCCTGAACCTGCATTTGGTGAGGGTATCTCCTAGCCAGTGCGTATCAACACAAAACGGGACCATGCGCGTAGCTAAACCGCATCTGCACCAACACGGCATACAGCAATAACACCAAACTCCTAATATTCAATTTGATTTGCTCTATAGGCGTGAGATGTGGAAGTTTGCTGCTCGCGAACTAAGTGGGATACAAGTGTTCATACAAAAATGTTTGCGTCGGGTCGTATCCTTAGGATTTTTTGGTCCGACAAAATATCTATTACAAACCTATGGAGACGTGCAAAACAAAATCCAATTGGCACCCAGATCAGGAAACGCAAATGGATTTGGATTGGCTACATCTTGCGGCGAACGCAAGGTATGGCCAGTCAAAGAAGCACTGCACTCGAATCCATCGGGCAGCGAAGCAGAGAGAATGATTGGAACCAGCTAGGAACTTTAGCAATGGACCGGCCCGAATCGAAAATAAATGTAAGGGCGGAAAGTTCCTAAATGGAATTAAAGGACAAACCCACATCGCAGTAACATGCCCAAATCAGAGGTTTCTTCAAACTGATTACACGCTATGAAATGTCTTGTAGATCTGTAGATTGTAGACGGGGTGTGTCCAAGAACTTTGCAATTTGGCCACGTGTGATTTGCTTGTTGTGCTATGAAACAGGTTCACTACTCCATTCAGTTTATATTAGTTTTAGAACGTATTGGGATGTGAACTATTATAATGAGATATATCGATTCGACTAATGTCGTACTTGCGGAACACCCCTAGCAGTATATAATTATATATTACTTGTGGTATTGAAGGTATTTGAAAAAGATTCTTAAAGGAAGAGGAGACTTTGACCATGATTACGATGTTAATAAAATATTTTTCATCTTTTCCCTGGGGTACACCAACTTTGATCAATTTAAATATGCTATTGCGAATCATGTTTTTTGGACCGAGGAGCTACAAGCATTGCCATCATTTTCATAACAGTATTGTATTATTATAGCGTAAGTCTTACCTCGGTCAGCTCTTCGCGAACGATTGTTGTCCAGTGTGAATTTTGTTGGACCTTATAAGTCAATAAAGATACCACTATGGGTTCATAAGGAGTTAAAATACACAGCGCGTTTGCTTCATCGCAAATTACAAAAGACACATAATCACATAACTCGGTCCGGTTCATCTTGAATTTTGAATCTTTGCACAAAATCAAAATAGAAATTTAGATTGATGAGTAAATTATATGACACACAACAGCATCATCAATGTAAACATTGACACATGCAACAATCAATTATTCATGTTTTCCGAGAACTGTGTATGTAACAACAGAGGCGTAGCTAGGGGAGGGCAAAGGGACTGTTTCAAAATTACACATTTTTTAGCGTAAAACTGAAACGGTTGCTGGTGGAAGCTAGGCCCCTTTGTAACACAAGGTCAGATCAGCATGCACATGTTTGATCAATACTAATCAAAGTATTTAATAAAAATACAAATTATTAAGACAACGTAAACAAGTAATTAGGTCGATTTCTAACATATTCTCATAAATATTAAATAAATATGCATACAATGTTAGTACAATCATATTTGCTGAGCGTGGAATGACCTTTGCCGAGAATTCAAATGATTTTAAATAATTTATGTGGACATGAACAGTAAAATATAATTTATTGTCATCATTGGTAATTGATCTGCTTTAGCTCACACACAGTTAAATATTGAAATTTTCTTAACATTTATTCGTACTGCTGTATGTAGTCTTGAGCTAGTCAATCCAAATCCTTTGAAAACAAACAAATCCATAAACTAATGATGTTGTGCTCCTTATTTGGTACATACATCTACTGTACATGGTCTTTTCTTTTTTGTATCATTAACGCAAATCCTTATCTTCTGATTCCTGAGCTATCTGATCACATTGTCAAAATCACATCGCAATTTGAAACCTGGGATTTCGTCGTTCATATTGATGAGGGTACCGATATGGTCAGTTCACGTTATGCAGAGAATCTTAATCCGGTGACAATATTTAAACACTCTGCCGAAAGCATGGATTTCATTCGACCGGATGTATCCAAGTGTGTGAATATTGTAAACTATTCGGAGGAAGAAGTGTTTATGGAATATGCACAAATTGAAGGAAATATTCAAGAAGCAGATATTATAATTCTCATCATGGAAAACAATCTCGAACGTGATTATGATCTACTTATGGAAACAGGATTGGAACAGGCTAATATAGTATTCCTTATGAATGTGACAACAGCAATTGCAATCTTCTTCTATACTGGGATTGGTGGCATCCTGGTTGAAGTTGTCTCCGTGGATGAGTTGTCTAAATACCGCAATCGTTTTGAAAATTTCTATGGATTTCCTTTAAAAGTTGGGTATACAAATTGTCCTCCATTTATCTACGACGTGGATGATTATATTAGTGGCGTAGAGTTTAAAGTCTTGGAAGTGGTTGCTCAGACTTTGAATATCACCCTCATGATGGAGAATTATTCAGGAAAACATACAAATTCTAGGTTTACATTGACCCAGCATGTATGCTGCTTAATTTATTTGTAATTTTTTTACTTCATTTCAAATCGGTATCTGTTCGCAGGTCAATCAGTCATACTTGCATTTTGGAATCGGCTGTCTATCAAACAATATTAGACGGAACGAAATGGTAGCTTTCAGTAACTATTTGCAATCTGAGCCACATATAACCGTGTACTCAGCAGATAGGTACAATGAGATTGATCTGTTTATCATCATCTCGCCAATGCAGCCAGAAGCATGGATTTTCAGTATTATCATTATGATAACATTCATCGTCGGTGTTAAAATCATCTTAAAACATGAAAAATTGAATATTTCCTTCAATTACGTCTTAGTAAGTCTATTAAAATCTAGTAAAACCTGTAAGAATTATATTTGTATATTTTTTAGGTCCCCACCAGGATACTTCTGGAACAATCTGTTCAGATCCCTCCATATGGCCGTCTACGCATAGGACTTTGCGCATGGACTCTCTATGCTTTTGCTCTTTCTAGTTCTTATAAATCCAAGCTCACTTCAGCTATTATTAAACCAGCTACCCATGAACCCAGCTATTTGCTTGAATTGTACAACGAAGGCTACCATTTTATTGTGAGTTATCAAAAGCAAACAAGTGTTTAGTAACATTCGTTTTTTCTTTTCTTCTCTATTTAAAGTCGCCAGCAGAGGACTCAACTTATCTCATTGAACTTTTACAATTGTCTAAAAATCCAGTTGAACATAACATAGGAAAAAAATTAGAAGATACGAAAGCTGTTTGCGAAGCTTTAGAACGTGCCTTGACAGAAGTGTCTGCTGTAATTGAAGAAAGGACAGTTATCAGATACGATGTAAGATCATTTAGTTTTTCTTCATACAAATGAAAATAGGAAGCATAAAATCAGTAATGGGGTTGTTGCATGCATTTTTTTATTTGTTTCTTTTTTAATCTTCTTCTTCAAATTATACAGTAGATATTTTTTCTGATTTTTTAGAAGAGTTTTTGGCCATCAAAAATATTGAAATTTCAATTGTTGAAACCATTGCTAGAGTTGGCAATTGATAGCACCAGCTTGTATCCCTAGTATTATGTAGAATTATGTTGGTAGCTGCATCTCACTCGGTTTGATCACCCTCCTTGCTAAGCTTGGTGTGTTGACCATGACATGCACCGACCTTCGATGTTATCGAAGTGATATAATGAACTTTACCGAAAGCCGGTTTCGGGAAATTTTTAAGGGCTAATTTCTTGCCAAACTCAATTAAACACCTAACTTTTCGATTTGTATGGTTTTTATTTGATTTAAATTAACATGCAACATCAACATTATTTAACAGTAGTTATAAGTAAAGTAAATTGAAAATTATAATAAGATGTCTTCAGTTGTGGAACTTCTGTATTCGGAATATGACAAATAAACAACTAATGTCGTTACGACGCCTGCACGATGAAACGACTGTAAATGGTCATGTTTGGGCAATGCCAAAATCTGCACCGTACAAAGACCGAATCTCGCTCATTCTTGAAACAATTAAAAGTTACGGAATTATTTCTAAATGGTATGTTTGTTAAGTGAACAATTGTGTTTTAGTTATGTATTCGTCATCAACGTCACTCTAACTAATTGCCTTTTTTCAGGTATAATTCTTACAACATCACTCGACCTTTATCCACGCCTAATACAGTGAAACCCCCGACGAAATCATTGACTGCGAACGGATTAATGTCAGCTTGGATTATCTTAGCTTCTGGATGCTTACTAGGTGTAATTGCATTTATTTGTGAGAGATGCTTTTACACGGCAAAAACACATGCATTCCGACCAAAGCTATTACATACCGATTCTAGGACTAGGCTACAACCGGCATTATTTGACACATCATCTATTTTTGATTAATGTCAATCACAAATATTATTTAAAAGATGTAAAACTTATTGTGGTTTGCACCATTTTATGCATTTCTACTAAGAGAAATTTTATTTAGAGCATTTTTTTAGTGGAACATCTCAACTTGTATATGCTTTCTTTATTTGCAAAATGATGAAACACTGAAATTCAAAATTTTCAAAATAAAACAACATTTATCAGTGTCTGATTTTGGCATGGGCCTTCGTGGGCTAAAATATTAGTCGAGGCAGAAAGCCTTCATTTGTCGTTTTACTCTAGCCGCGGCGCTGATAAGACATACAATGAAATAGTATCTTTGCTCAAGCAACTGATTAAGATGCTCTGGTTCTCAGGTGGTTGATATTATTAAAGCGGCAACCAATTATGGTTTGTAGGAGCTAGATAGTGAGAATCCAACTAGGGAAACTGGCGGTGTTGATGGCGCTGGTTGCTGGCACTGGTTGCTGGTCAATCGCTTGGCAACCTACTGCTTGTAGGTCTTTCTCCGACGGTTTAAGTCTGAGCCCTGTTGCCCAATTGTATTGGATTGTCTTTCTGACGTCCCTCGGACGTAAATTTATGGCATTTTGTTATGTGGGTAGTTACCAAAACAGGATTGACTGAGATGTTCTTCAAAGATAACAAGTAATTTAACATTAATACTAAGCAAAATCAATGTTAATAATAGTGAGTTCTTGAATTAACTTTGCGGCCACGAAGAGCAATTTTGCGTTCTTCAATGTTCCACGGAGCTGTCAGAGGTATCTCTGCTCTGTGTTCTTAATCTTTCGATCGATGTGATTGAGGAAGTTATGTCTCCTCCAAGATTACAGAGTGAGCTCAGGTATCAATCGCTAGAGTCTGCGCAGTTTGCCCTACGTGCTGTGTGCTATAATCAAGAGTTTGATATATTTGTTGCCAAACCTGCACATAAGTTTGAACTACATTCAAAATGAGTGCTCTTGAAACCATTTTAGAAACAATCCCAAAAATTGAAAATAAATGTCAAAGCGGCAACCAACAATCTGAGGATTTCGGGTTGTGTGATCTCTGACACCACGGTAGCGATCTTTAATTCAAAAGTTACTCGCTTAGCTCAATGATCACCCAAGTAAGAGTTTTGCTCGCTCTACCGAGGCTTCTGAGATAATTTAAAAACGCATTATAAACAAGGTGTAGTGATGCCAGAGCGCACCAGGCCGGCGCCTAGGTACTTTTATACCAAATGTATCACTTAAATGATAACTTTTGTTTGTGTGAAGTATATGAATATTAATATTGATATTTGGCACTACACTCCTGACTATAAACTAAATGAATAAAAAATAATTAAATTATATGCTCATAAATGTTAAACTTGTTGTAGTTTGCACCATTTTTGCATTTGGGTCTATGCTAACTTTGTTTACAATTTAATTTGCAATGTAGTTTTAAGCTAAAACATTGAAAGTCAAGTGTTACAATAGCAACAACTGAAGTAACACAAGAATAAACTTGAACAAATGTATTCACATATAAATTGCAATGTATAAATCATTCATTATTTCTGGATTATCATCAGTAAGACAGTTGAGCTCGTAGATAAATCAGCAAAATTAGTTAAAATAATACCTTTCATAATTAGTCGGTTCGAGGTAGACTCCGGGAAGGCTTCTTAATAAATTCAGACGGTCCCGATTTTAATATTAAGTGATTTGGCTTTATCGGACTTTGGCCTAGCCCATCCATTGTTTAGCTAATAATAAAAGCACAAAGAATTTCTGCCAGTTTTGTTAGCAATTTCAATAGAAATTCTTCAATCACAATAAGTAAAGTAAGAATAGGAAAAAATACGTCGTATGTGTTGTATTACGTTGTTTGTTCCAGCACCCGATTTTCGTATCGTCACGAAACAGTTCTGTGTGGATCGACATTATGCGCAGGCGTCAACCTTGTAAGGTTGCCTGACTATTACTACCTATTACACAAGTACGGAGTGGTTGGAACAGTTTTATGATAACCCGCGTTTCCGAGGTAACGTGGATAATAAATTGAAAACAAATCAGCTGACGATTGAAGCGCACAAACTGCTTATGTCAGTCGGACGCATCCGCTGAGTAATGGCGTGAATCGAAATGACGAGACGTTGCACGATCACGAAAGTAGTAGATTTCTGTTGGAATCTTTAATCGGTTCGTGCACTGTACCATCACAAGTCTGTTGGAACGCTTCGCATTTTCAATTGCGCTTGCTTGTCGCAGCTCGATCACTGTTTTTCGGTTAGTTGGAACAAACTTGTTATGCTGTGTAATGTAAAACGTTTGAATTGTGTAGAATTGTATAGAATATTGCTTTGATAAATATTAACAATGATACAACAGCAATCATTCAGCTCTTTTTTAGGCGAAACAATGGCAAGTTTTTAAATCAAAACATAACAGATAAAATATTCATACTTTCAGACAAAATTGTTAGGGATTATAGTCTTTTATTATTTGATAATTAATTTAATTGATATGCTTAAAATAAAGATTTATTAAAATGATGGAAGCTAATTTATTTATTAAAAAGTACTATTAAACGATGGTTGAAATTTTAATATTGTTGTCACATTGTCTTGTGATTTTATGTACACGCTTTTATAAATTTTTATTGTAAACATGTAAACTATAATGAATAATAAATGTCTACAATAATCATATATTATTAATACATAAATGCGTTTATTTTATTGGAACTTGTTATTCCTTCAGATTAACGTTTAATTTCATACAATTACTTAATTATATTTTCTTATAACATACTTCAATCATTCATTTAAGAAACAACCATTTTGTTACGCAACTGTGGCACTATTCAAAGTATCTACAATCAATTTGAATGACAATTATTCGATAAAAAGCTTTTTAAATATTTAATCAGTTGATTTGTTGTTTTACTATTTATTCAAAATGATTTTAAACCTTTCAAAGCATTAAACACTTTAAACAAAAGCACACAATTGCATATAGAGTACTCCAATTACATTTAAAAAAATAAGAATGTTGATTAAAACCTTATACATGCACATACTATTTTTACATTCGATTTGCTGCTTTTACTTACATTTAAGCAGAGCATAACTATAATGTAAGGCTCCCTTGCAAAAAAAAAGTAATACCCGCCTGCAAGCGGCGGATTTAGAATTGATGGGACCTTAGGCACACAATGAGTTTGAGGTTCCTCGTAAAAGGGCTTTTGCCCTTACTATTGAAAGTTGGAAGTTCTCCTGGCTTGAGATGCTTTAGGCTCGCGCCTCCTGCGCCTGTGCATAAATTAACCTCTTCCTGAATTTCTTTAAAAGAATACTTAGATTAACGAAGTTGAAGATTGAAAAATTTTGGGATAGAAAAGTGCTGACAGAGGCGATTTTTGGCCTAGGCATAAAAGGCGCGCGCCTAGGGCCCCAAGATTTGAGTGGCCCCGCGCAGACTTGCGCCTAGGGTCCCGACTGAACTAAACGCGCTAAAATGAGCCAAACTAGCCAAACGTGCTGAGGGAATGAGATAATGCATTGAATTCAGTAAGCGAGGTATCAAAGATTAGTTAGTTCGATCTGGGCGAGATGGGGCTGAGCTCTGCGGGCCTCCATGCCTTGCGGGTTGTGCTTCCCCTAGTTACGCTATTGCATTCAAATATCTGAATATACAACAACACATTTATTGATAATTTTTCTAATATCCTTATGATGTGTTGAACACCCACTATATCAAAGTCCTTGGCTTGCATATCAAATTAAACAATAAACATACTTTGCATTTATTAAAATCATTCTAAAATCTGAGTACTCATGGAACACATGCACTGTTTGTTTGAAAACGCACTTCACTCGTTTACTTTAATTACATAAACGCGTTGAGTTCGCTCACATGTACAGTTTTTTACCTTATTCAGTTACAACAATTCCTTGACAAAACACTATCCGAATTTTAATAAAATGCTGGTCTCATTAACTCCTACCATTCTTTTAATTCTTGGGTATCTTGCAGTCTTAGGAACCAAAGCAAATCCTTTGCTGCTTATAAATGAAACTGATTTACGACTCTCAACGATAATTAAACAATACAAAGACTGGGACTTTGTAGTACATGCTGACGAACCAAAAATCAGTTTCCTCGATATGCTCGCTGAAGAACCCCTTCCGCATAACCCCGTGACGATCTTCATATACAATCGCAATCGGACTAGTTTCAATCGTCCTCTTGTTTACCAATGTTTGCATTTCGTTGTCCAAGAGAACGAAACCTACTTTTTGGATTACACACGCGTAGAAAACAATATAGAAGAAGCGGACATTATTATATTCTTCATGAAGTCTTTGAATTTGACCAAGAACTACACCTATTTATATGAAAGTGGTGTGGACAATGCGAATATAGCATTCTTCATTAATCGCACGATGGGACTGGCAATCTTTTTTTATAATTCGCCTGTGTATGAAACTGACGTTCGAGAAATAATCCGTGTTAATGATGTACCAATGCTTAATATGTACTTCAACGAGTTCACAAACTTCAAGGGTTTTCCGCTCGAAATTGGTTATTCTAATTGCGCGCCGTTTGTCTACAAACAAGATGGGAGTGTAATTGGGGTGGAATTTAAAATATTGGAGATTGTTCTTGCAAAACTTAACATCACGCCTATTTATTATGATTACACCTTGAAGAAAGATGCCAGATTGGCGCTTATAACTGATGTAAGTTGGTTTTGATTTTGATGTAAACTAATATATTCGTTTATTAATTCTTTTTCTTTTTCTTCTTCTATTTGTGGCGGTTTAAGACAGGTTGGCACTCGGGATCGTATTTTTTTCCGGCACTCCACTGCCCTCTCAACATTTAACGTAAACCTGACTTTGATATACAATAAATGTTTCTTCACATATCTCCATTCCCCGGGAGTGCAAGGGGTGTCCCGCACCTCGGCGTGATCAATCCGAGGGCGCATGCCAGTCTGGAAACATTTTAGATAGGCCCGGCAGACGCCCTTAAGCAGATCCGAGCAGACGCCAGAAGCCACTATGTCATTCATGGCTCCCATATAACTGGGCCAGAAATTTTGGCGAGCTTTTATAAATTTCTTTTAAACACAAACTAGTTTATTACAGTCCTTCCCAAGTACTGCATATCCTCTTTTTCTTATTGAATGATTTTAATTCTCGTAATTTTTAGGTGAATAGTAGCATCTTAGATTGCGCAATTGGATGCTTGTCGAATAATGTAAGACGTGATCGCATGGTGTCCTTTAGTAATGCATTACAGTACGAACCTCATATTACCATTTACGCGTCATCAAATAGTCATGAACAATCGTTGTTATATGCCCTTACAGCTCCTTTGCATCATACCGTTTGGATTTGTTGTATATTAACATTGATCTTGCTTAGTATCACTATTAAGTTACTTGTTCTCTTCGAGAGGAAGAATGTCTCAGTCAATTCTATTTTGGTAACTATGTATCCACATATTTAAATTTTCACTTTATGTTATTATTATATAGAAAAATCTAAATCGTCAACTCATTGTGTGCAGATACCTCTTAGGATTCTTCTAGAACAATCAGTGGAAATACCATCTCGCAGCAACGCTTTAAGATTTGGTTTATGCACGTGGATCTTGGTCGGATTCTCCCTATCTAGCAGCTACAAATCAAAATTGACTGCTGCTTTAATAATGCCAACTACCCGAGAACCTGAGCGTCTTAATCAGTTGCTGGAGCAAGGATATCATTTCATTGTATGTCTTATCGCCATAATACTACAATTCTAGTCATGACTGATTTCATAAACGTTTTAGTCTCCTGCAGAAGATTCTTCGTATCTCATCGAACTGTTGCAGATATCCACTGATCCCGTTGAATATGCGATTGGGACGAAGCTGGAGGATACAAAGATAGTCTGCGAAGCGATTTATAGGACTGTGCATGAGCATTCAGCAGTTATTGAAGAAAGAACTGTAGTCAGATTCAAAGTAAGTTCATACAGCGGCGTAGCAAGGGATGAACAAGAAGGTTTATTGTGCCCCGGGCGTCACTGAGAAAAGAGCGCCAAACTGTGTACAAGTTCAAGATAGAGGGCGGATTTTTAGAGTGAGCATTTCAAAATGTTAATGGGAAAGCGAAAATTATCGTTTGTACGCGGGAGCACAATTTTGAGACTTAGAAAACATCGATTTTTTGCCTTTTTGTGATCCTTAGGATGTCTAGAATATTCTACTAAAACGAAATTTTGGTATATAACTTCGATGCAAAGTTCTAGTGGATATAGTCAGAAATATTATGCCCTCTCTCCTTCTCTCTTGCCTGAAACGAAAAAAATAATTCTCTATCACGTAGCATAAAATTTTTTGGATATTTAATTTTTAGATTTGATATGATCATTTCAAAGTCTATTTTTAAGCCAAAAAAATCAATTTTATTTAAAATTGCCACCATTTTGGTATTTTTTTGAATTTTGAGAAATCCTTGTGCTAAATTGGAAAGAATTCAATTTAGTTTTGGTTTTTATAAGTCTGGTTGTTCTACGATGTATCAGTTCTTCGCAAACGCTAGCGAGAGGCAACAACACGAAGAGGCGGTGCCAAGGCGGTAAAAAACAATATATATAGACGAAAAAATGTTTCGAATATGAAAAAGATTACTCTACAACATAAAAAATATCCTAAGTATTTGGATTTGGATTGATTTGGAGTATAGCGAGAGCAATATCTAAAAGCATTAATAAATATCTTGTTTTAGCTTTGGAATGAATGCTTAAATAATTTAACCAAAGAAGATGTCAATTCTCTACGTCGATTGGAACGTGCCACAACAGTGAATGGACATATGTGGGCAATGCCAAAATCTGCGCCATACAAGGATCGCATTTCAGGGGCTATTGAGGTGCTAAAAAGTCATGGATTAATACAAAAGTGGTATGCACATATCTTTTTTATTTTAATTAATATTATGTAATTGGTATTTTTTTTTGTTATTTACCTTGTGAGCAGGTACAGAGAATATAATATAACAAGACCTTTGCCAGTATCAAATTCAGTGAGGAAACGAGGTGACTCCGAACCTCTGGCAATACAGGATTTGCTATCACCGTTTGTCCTTTTGGGATTTGGATGTGTCATTGCAGGAATTGCTTTTATCATAGAGAGTTTACATTATTCCTCTGAACAAAAAAAGTCTAGCCGCATGCTGTCTCATTGAGATTCGTTTTATTATAAAACACTTTATTGTTAAATGCTTCTGATTACAACGTTTGTTAAATTACTTATTTATATAATTCTTATATTCACTACATTATGAACCATATCTACTATCATATGGTGCGTTTTTAAATCGACTCCCCTAAGCTCTGCTTTCTTTGAATTTTGCTGTGTTTTTTACGTACTACCGAGTCCTCGGTGACATTTTTTGCGATGTTAGTAGTGCCCCTGGTGTCAGAGATACCACTACTTTGCGTGCTCTGCGAAAGTCAGTTCGGTCAGCTCGATTTCGGAGGTACTTAAGAACGCAGCATTCGCAGTGCGAGCTTAGCGATCCATCGCTAGAGTATGCGTATCCTGCTGTAAATTATAATCTAGAATTTGATATATTTGTTTCAAATCCTGACCGTAAGTTTCAAGAACATTTCAAATGAATACTGTTGAAACTATTTTTAAAACAATCCCAAAAACTTACTTAACTTTAAAATAAATGTCAAAGCGGCAACCCGCAGCTTGAGGATTTAGGGTTGTGTGATCTCTGTCACCTCGGTAGCGTTCTTTAATTCAAAAGTTACTCGATTAATTCGCTGACCACGTGACCAAAAATTTTGCTTGCGCTACCGAGGTTTCCGAGGTAATTTAAGAACGCACTAATAGGAGAATTTATTATCTTCATGTTTAAATACGAAAACAATTGAATATTATCATCTGATCCTATTATAATAATTATATATCAGGTTTATAAAAACGATTTCCTTATAACTATCTGATTTATTCGTATCTAGATATTTTTGGTAAAAAACTAGTGTGTTGTAGTTCAATAAATCTTATTATAAAGTAAATGTTTTTTTTTCATATTTCTTTTACAAATTTATTCTTAGAAATAATGCTATAATTTAGTGTTAACCTTTTGTTCAACATTTATCGCTAATTTGCTAAGAACAAAAATGATATTAATTAATACTTCCAGATATATTTTATATTTAAAAAAAATTTAAACAGAATAATAGTCAATTTTTTTAAAATTTATTTTCACATATAGTAATTTTTATTTATACAAATACCTCCAACGACAATATTTTGATAAGAATAGAATGCTTGATGCAAGGTGGAATCTGTGAAATCTGTTGTTATTTCTTTGCAAGTCCGCTGCCATTTGCTATCTGTTTCGGGTCGTTTCTTACTATTTGCTTTGGGAAACCATAGGGTCGGTAATAATCTTCAATGCAAACGTACTTTCTTGGAGTTTGATTTGGATGAGGAATTTGATGATCTTCCAATTTTCTTTTATTTTTTTTTTCAGGCATTTTTCAAAATTTAAACGATTTTTTGTTATAAAAAAATATTTTGCTTGTCTCATGAAAATCGACATTTGTGAATTATAATTAGAAAAGCTTTTTACTTTGACAATGCTTTTAATAATCATCATAATCAATAATTTCAATTATTGAAAATTGCCACTGTTTCAAATACATGAACGTAACTTTGGTTGCCTATATCAAGTGCCTAAAACAAACACTCCCGTCTTAACATTTTCTCAGTATAGAATCGATATTAACATGCAAAATAAATTTAAAAAACATTTAAAACTATTACTATTGTAAAATAACAAATAATATAATAATATTACGCATATTTAATATTGAGTACATATGACAACACTGCATCAAATATCAAATCGTCACTTCTGACAGCTGAGAGCGAACGTATTTTTGACAATTGTCGCACGGCCCTCTTGGTGGTGTAATCGCTAATTGTAGATGAGTACATTAATCGCGAATTAAAAAGGGTGTCCGAATTGTCTTAGCGCGCGTGAAATTTGTGTCGATAAACAACATCGCCCGCGCGAGAATCGCCGCCATTTGACGTGCCATGCTGCAAGCCTGCGTCGATTTGTAGGACGCTGCACTGCGTTCTCCACACGTCCTCGATACGCGTGTTGCTCGCCTCGCATACTTCTCGGCGACGAGCGCATAATATTAGCATAAGCATTCCGCGGCGGCCAACATTCGCCTCTTTTAATACGCTGGCCGTGTCAGCTGCGCTGGGCGACTGTTGCATCATTGTGTGGTCGGCAGCCAGCGACGAGAGCATGCCGCAGCATCTACAAGGCGCCCTGTGATTAGGTCTTCCACCAGGTTCTATTTCCGAATTGCTGTTTGTGTTTCAAACGGGCGGGACAGTGGTGCGTGCGTGTGTTCCTAAGTCCCACGGTATCGCCAGCGCAGCGCATTGGGAACGTTGGTCAATTTGTGCGATTGATAGAGTAATCACATGCAGGTATGACTAATCTAAATATAGCCAAATTTGTTGTTGATTGCGGAAGTCACGTCATGTTTGTTGAGATTTGTTTCGCTTCATTCTGATACAACAACGAATTGCACATTTTTGTGTCTACTGCGATCACTGTGGCTCGTTTCTAGCGCTTGGATTTTTTTTTATTTTTAAGTTTTATCGCGTGGGAGTGGTGGAGTGTTTAGTGTACAATCAAACAAAATACAAACAAACATTAACTAAGAGGTAACGTAACGCACAAATTGTCACCTTTTGCTCTTCATATTGGTTGTAATAAGGGTATTATGTTCGGCATGTCATCGAAGATGGTGCATACTTATTGCCAGTTGTTTTTTTGTGTGTTGGCGAAGACTTTCTCTTGCGTGCAGTTGGCTGACGTTGGAAAATCGCACGTGATGGAACCGACCTTGCCTTCCATTTGCATTGGACTATTTAAGGAGCCTTTTTTATTTAGCATAGAAATCGGAGTAGTGCTTGAGGGAGGACAGTCTTATCCTTTTTTGCGAATTGTCCTCCCACTATATTGAATATATTACACAAATTTAGTCTCGAGGTTGTGAAAATATCCTAATAATATTCATTATTCTGATAGAATTTTTACGTGTGTCGATTTGTTTTCCATGCATTCGTAATGATTAGCTTTTTTTTTTATTTATATCTTCCATTAGTATTTTATATGCTGATTATGTTTTAACTACATTCTTTTTTCTTTTGAACTGAATATTCAATATTGTGAACAATATTTATATCAATATTTCTGGGGTATATCACCTATATATTTCATCAGGATGATAAATTTATGTCCCAGAGAGTCACAAGGATTTATTCATAATCTTCTCATCCAAAATATTAGAATTTCCATGTGAATTGGATATATCTTTCGAATGAATAAACTGTTATCATTGATGTTGATATCATTTGATATAACTTATCTATTTGCACTCTTTAATAGATAGTTTTCTTACTTTCCAGATAATCATGTGTACACATTGGAATAACATGAACAATATGATTAGTAATGAAATTCGTGAAATTTGATCTAGAATAGTCCCAATACAAATGTTATAATAATAAGAGAACAGTTAATATTGTGTTACAATAATATAATTAGCACTTGCTTACTTCTAATAATTATGCATCATTAAACCTTTCTTGTGCTGAGTTCTTTAAGTACCTCCGAGTCCTCGGAGACCTCTTCTGCGATCCTAATGAGACAAGGATCAGTCAAAGGTACTACTACTTTGCGTGCTATGCGACAGCTCGACCTCCTTGGTACCGAGCCCTCGGAGGTACTTAAAGAACGCAGCATTGATAGGAGGAGTGCGTGGCGCAATAAGTGCACCTGCGTTCAAACGCAGTGGACCAGGGTTCAAACCCTTATCCAGCAAATTATATTTCTCTCATCATGTATTCCCCAATTTCGGAATATGAAAGACCTAGGTGGTGGGCTTGCAACCAGACGAGAAGAAAGTTGGTAGGCTTAGGCTTTACTGAGGGCTGTTGCGCCATTGATGATGATGACATTTCTTAATTTCTTCTTGTGATCGAAGCATTGACATAAATAAGACGTGAGTGAGCAAACTGTTGTCGTTTGGTATCAAATAAGAAAGTTGATAAGGTAATCGGTTCTAGGAAGCATGCCAAAACAGAATTGTTTCAAGGTTTACCTTAAAATAAGGGTAACATTTTTATCCTAATTGTACTATGACGTTCTAAGTCTTATATTGATAAGATCTTGTGTATCGATTTGTTTAATACATACTCATTACTTTCACATCTTACTTACATTCTGTATATTTTCAGGTGACGTATTTGCTGACGTATTTCTGACGTTCTTGATAAGAGGAAACGCCATCATCCAAGAAGTTTCCATTGACTGCAAATAACTTCACCAGATAACCGAGAAAGTGGAATAATTGTATCAAATTCAGCAATACAATAAACGTCAGGATATATATTTACATATATATATACATCACTATTTCAATTATCCATAGAAATAGTATTCAGAAAAATGTCTGAGGATGGCTTTCCCGACCCGTACGACGAACCTAGCATGGAGTTGACAGTGGAGACGCTGACTGGCACCACGTTTGAGATGCGAGTCTACCCAACAGATACTGTTCTTGACATTAAGAATAAAATTCAGCGTGTCGAAGGTATTCTTTTCGGATTACATTATTTGAGTTTAAAACTTGCATTTCTTTAGTTTCGGTATTAGACAAGCATACATATGATAAAGATATATTGCATATATGATAAAGATAATCATACTTTTCAGATGTTAACATATCCCATCCCAATCCCATGACCTTCACCTTGGTAACAAGAAATGATTAACTTAGTAATATTCCTGATGGCATCGGTATTGTTGCTCTTTCGGTAGTTGTATAGAAACAGGGCTGGATTAACCAATAAGTTAACTAGTCTTATATCCAGTGATCATTTTGAATTCCACGATTTGTAGAACATGTTATGTTCGGGGATATAGTGCCCCATTAACGGTTAACCCGGTTCTGTGTAGAAGGATAAATTGCGAAAGTAAAAGGAACTTGTTAACTTGACTTGCTTTCGTTTTGTACACTTTCTTATATATTTAAAGGGCTATGTACTCATTTGATTGTTTTGCTTTAGGTATTCCGGTACATCACCAGAATTTGCTGTATCAAATGAAAGAGCTGCAGGACTACACGGTTTTAGCAGATCATGGGATTACCAATGGTTGCACCTTGAAGTTGGTACTGTCGATGCGTGGCGGGCCAATTTCCACTCGACGACTTACTACTTGTGATCATCAAATTATATGGAGAGATATCAAAGAACTGATTGAACATAGCCGGTAAGTTCTGATTCCTATTCTGCTGGCAATTGCATCCATTATTTTCATATCTACCTGCCTGTTTGTTTGTTGTTTTTGTATTTGATTATCAAAACTCGTAATTAATTGTTTTCCATCATGCATCTAATAAATAATTCATGTGCCAATGATGTATTGAAGACAGCATAGCATATTTTACATCGTTGCATATTTTTTGTTACTATGATTGTGTGTGCTATTAATGCATATACATTTGACCTTCATACATACATAATACTCAATAAACTCCGGTCAGTTCAATTATTATCATGCATGACTACAACATTCTTCAAATATTGTTTAAAACTCATATAAAATCCTGTCTTCACAACGTTTTTTTTTTGCAAATAATACACAATTAAATGAAGCATTTATTTTGTTATCACAAATTTAAGATTGTGTATTATACGTTTTTATTATTATTGGTGATGGTATGTAGTCCACAGCAAATAAAAGGTTTTTTTTTTCAACATTAATTCAAATGCTCATTACCTGCCGCCCACGTTTGTGCTTCGGCGAAAATTAACACGTAGCATTTATAAATAAACCAGTCAAATGAGGTAGCAAACATGACGTTGGTCGAATCGTTCTTACGTTCGTTTATATATTGTGCTACTGTTTATAAAGTATGTTATATGTTTTCAAGTAGTTTCTGCGGTTGATAAGGTTCAATGCTCATTGCACATTATATAAATAACTGTGCAGTTGCATTATTTGAACTCGACTCGAACTCAAAAATTTCAAAACTTGAAAATCAATCAATTCATTAAAAAAATATATTCTTTTCGATTAGATTTTTAAACTATAAGCTTCGTTATAATGAATTCTATCGATAATTATGATAAATGATCATCAAACTTTTTTCGGCATTGTGAAATGCTTATTATTTGAATTATTTTTTGTTGTACACAGATGAATAGAAATGAATAATACAAAAGATTCTCTATTAATTATTTTCTGTTGGATTTTAATTGGATAAACATTGCAAAATGATAATCATGAATTAATTCATTGAATAATAGTTTTGTTTTCAAGTTTAATGCGTCATTACAGTAAAAACACAATTTTAATAACTGATTGTTTTCCAGGGACGAAGGAAATGAGCGCAGTTCTAAGCTCTCAGTGCTTGTATACAAGGAGGGTGACGTGTTAGTGGTGGTCCGAGTGATCGAGAATGAAGATGGTAGCTACTCTCCCTACACGGAGAAGGCTGTAACTCCACCTCAGTCAAGTATAGGTGGTCCGTTATTAGCACCAATTCAACCATCATCGTCAACTATTCATCCAACTACTGAGCACAAATCAAAGCGAGAGCAAGCGAAGGACATGCGCGATCAAGTGCATCAAATCCTTTCGAAGAAATTGACCGAGGACATGGAAATGGCCATCAAGCTGTTCACATTGAAAACGCGAATGCGGCGTTTGCGCGAGCAGCGACAAACAAGAGATTTAGATTTAAGCAAACCGGGTGATAACGCAGCATCAGCGTCCGACGATATGCTAGATGACAATGCTGATATAGAACTAGGGGAATTGGCGCTTAAAGAGAAGCATCGCACGCGGTCGAATCGTTCGTCACACGGCTGCATGCGGAATTTACATGTATTTGATCCAGAACGAAGAGATTTACTACCGGTCCATAACAACGACGATATTGGCTTCGGCACCTTAAATCGCGTGCGTCTGGCACGTCTCGGTCTGCTGGTCAACGACGACCAAGAGCTTGCACTTGAAGAAACTGCTACGCAGCAAGAACTTGCTGCATGTGCACCGACTCAATGCAAGGTAGGTCTCATTCAACGACGTACAAGCCTCGATTACGACAGTGATTTTGGCATGGGGCTTGGCTTAGATCCTAACACCAGTGATGTGGAGCCAGATGACCTCTTCTACAGACTTCCTAGCATTCCGCGATTTACCACGACAGCAAGCACCTCAACTTCTGCCATGCAACAACCCTCAAAATGTGATCTGTATATAGACAGTGGTCAGATATCTGACAAATTGACCAGTCGTAGCCCACTGTATGGTCGCCTAAGTCGCAATTCAAATGATAACTTTTTACCGCCCCTCACCAATTCTCCAAGTCCTGATCTCCAAGAGAAGAACTCTAGCAATATCGAAAGGCTGCAGAACGACTTTATTGATTATGATGATTTAGAGCAAGATGTGTTTGGATATTATAACAATGAGTTCGATAAGTACATTACGAGTGGAATCCCGCCATCGACTAATATAGTAGCGGGTAGTAGCGGCCTTGACATAAGTGCGAATTACTTTAGTAAGCTTGGAGATGAAGTAGACGAGGATTTCGAGTCGGCGAATCTCGCGAACGAGATCAAGAAACTTACGTTACGCAGCGATTTCCAAACGCAAGCGCAACCGGAAGCGACAGCGGCGGCTAGTAAACATGAATTACCAGCTGTGGTCACGAAAAAACGTATGCGATGTATGCACTGTAACAAACGGCTCAATATCACCAATATTTACAACTGCCGATGCGGGCGGATATTCTGCTCGCAGCATCGATACTCCGAGTCGCACGACTGCAAATACGACTATAAATCCGAGGGACGGAAGCTCATCGAACAACAGAATCCGCTCGTCACCGCGCCGAAGCTCACTAAATTCTAATCAAGCACGCACACGCACTCATCTTCGGTTCTCACACCATTTTGATTGAATCATTTCTCTTCATGTTCCTCTCAGTAGTTATTGAGCATTTTCATTTTGTAATGTGTTAATACGTTACTTGCTATGCGACGAATTAGCTATAAGATAAATAAAGATTCCAAAAAAAGTTATAAACTACTGCAAAATGGAATTTTATGATTATCTTAGCTGATAATAGAAAAAGCGTTGAGCATGATGAGTACCGTTAAGACGATTTCTCATTTCTTTCTTTGTTTTGTATAAATACATATTTACAAATACATATTACAGAGAATTACGGAAATCTATAAAATAATATATTATGTACATTTTAAGGCAAGGTGGTTTTATTTTTATGATACATACTTGCGAGAGAATGAGCATTGCAAGACTTAAAATGAATCGTTTGTTATCACTTTGAGTTGATGAAGGGAAAATGTTTAATACGTGGAGAATGTGTGCTTTGCTTTGTGATAATTTGCTCAAATGTATAGTAGTTCTATTGTCTTCATTATTGAATGAAAAAAAGTCTTCTAAGATGAATTGTGCGGATTTACAAACTTGTAGAACAAGTATATTTCCAACACAAGTTGACTTAATGCAACAATCATTGAAAAGCAGATTATTGTAAGTGGTCGCACAAATAGTTACTTTTGTTCTTGGAAAAAAAAAAGAATTCGGAAAGATTTGTTGCTACTTTGAGCAAACATACTAATCATAAATTTGTTGTTTCTTTCATACAAGCTTGTTCAAGTGATCTTTTTATTTTAGTTTAATAGTTTGTTAGAATTTTATTTATTTATTGTAACAAATGAAACAATTTTGATGCAATTCAATATTCATTCATTATATATAAAAGTATGATTTTTGAATAAAATTTTGTTATGAAAGTTATAATTTCAATTAAGATGACAATAATGTTTGTAATATTAAAATAAATTCAGGGGTTACTTGTGCGAATTTGCCCCAAAGTTTATTGTAAGCTTTATATATGATATAAATTCGAACGTCAATTAAAATTTCGATTATATTTCTGATAGAGGAATTATACATAATCAGGAATTAGTTCTTAGTAAGAATCTGTCGAATGATAATGCCATATTTTCTAACTGTTGGAATTGGACAATGCGAGGATAAATAGAATTGTGTAAAGTTTTCATCCGGCATTGGAATTCCAGACAGTCTAGTTTTTTTTTGTTTGTTTTTCAATAACCGCCATGTATTTTTATTATTATCTTGTTTCTAAATAACGGACTGCGTTAGGTTTCTTTCTGTTGTATTGTGTTTGTGTTGACTTACAAAAAAAAAAGAAACAAAAAACGGATTGATGTTCCTAACACGCAAAAAAAAACAATTAAAGTAACTTTATTATTTCTATATGTTATGTGGTTAAGTAATAATTGTATGACTAAAAGAGAAAAATACGAAACTGCTACGCCGTCCACTGAACATACACAAGAACTTGTTAGTTGTAAAACATATTTGAAACTAATGAAATTATTCTTTTAATTAGATTATTTAAGGATATCGCATTCAAAGTTTAAAATGTTATTTATTATATTTTATTGTTTTACGTTATGTATAAAATGTTCAAAAGAAACAGTTGCTTTAATAACTTGTATGTCATTAAAATGTAATGGGAAAAGAATTGTATATATAGTAAAATTTGTAAATATTGAGCATTCATTTCCTAGCTAGTTTTCCTTTTCTTGAATAAAATCTCTAGAAGGCTTTTGAGACTGAAAATCATTGCCTTAGCAAAGATGGATTTTACTACTAAATTGTAACAAATTTTTCAAATGCAAATAAGTGCATATATCATTTGTTAGATAAGAAGCTATTATACCTCTTTATTTAAATTATATTGTAAATTTAGTCATCTATCTTCTTATGAAACAAGTAATTCGTTACTATGGAGATACAAAATTTGTTTAAACAACGCATTGTCTAGTTAAAATCATTACATTTTAGTAATGATTAAATTTTTGTTTCATGTAGAAAATTGAATGCAGAAACATGGCAGAGAAGTACATTCCTTATCCAGAAACAAAGTGCCTTTTTAATCAACATTCTGTTTCAGTGATGGTAGTAAGAAATTATCAGAGTCACAAGCAGATAGATCGCCGGCGTCATCAATTCGCTCCCAAGAGCAGTTGCCGCATCCATGTCTGAACCATCAACTACTAAACGCTCAGTTTGAAGTATCATTCGGAAAATTCCTGGAGGATATGGACATGGCGATTAATATATTTAAGTTGAAGACACGCATGCGGCGTGCGCGTATGAAGCGACAGAAATCTAAATCAGCCGACGAGATCGATTTGGAATCGGAAGATAGTATTCACGAGGACATTGAAGTCCGTATGAAAATTGAACCTCCACCATGTTTGCGTCCCAGATATGATCTTTTTCATACGGAACGAAGAGAATTAACTCCTTATAAGGACGAAGAAATGGATATTGGCGCCGCGACATTAAGTCGAGTACGAATGCTGCGAGTCGTTCTGCAAAACGAATTAGGTTCTCGACAGGACCATGTCACAACGCGAGCAGATTTTGCGCCATCCATTTTTAGCCAACTACGTCAGCAAACATTTCGCAGTAATGAAGATTGTGGCGCAGGTGATTACGAGAATCATTCTGAAGAGTCCCAGTCGTCGGAAGGCATTTTTGTCAATCATTTCCAAATGCCTTCGTCGGAAAATATTGTTCCATCTCCTGTTGTCGATGTACCTCCTTCAGTAGGTATATCACCTTCTGTACCAAGTGTACCGCCTTCTTTAGCAGATATACCACCTTCTGCCATAGGTGTCTTACCTCCTACGCTTGGATTAATAAATACGGCAGGAATATTTAATGCAGACATCGGTAGCAATCCCTTTAATGAAATTTCCAATAGGATAAACATTGAACAAGACGTATCCCGGATCTTTAATAATGAGTTTAATAAATTCAATAATGTTATTCGACCATCCAAATGCACGGCGTCAATGCAGAACGATTACAAACTCTTCGACGATTATTTGCAAAGTCTTAGTAATGAACTAGAAGATTATCTTAACTGGGTAAAGACCACAATGGAAAATAGAAAACCATTATTACAAATCGATATACAAGTGGAGATGTTAGCCGAGCAGACTAATAGTAAAACTAAGAATGATACCTCCAGCAGTGAGGAGTACGATGAAGATTTGGAATTGACGATTATAGTAAATGACCTAAATCAACTTGCATTACTTGGAGAATCATATACAGAAGTACAGCCAATTCAAGAGGGTGCAGCAAAGGAAGAGATCCCGAATGCGACTAAGGAAGATATTCCAAAAAAGGATAAAAAGAAACGCATACGATGTGCGCAATGTAATAAGAAATTACACATAACTAATATTTATAAATGCCGCTGTGGCAAGGTGTATTGCTCCCAACATAGATATTCAGAATGTCACGATTGCACATACGATTATAAAGCTGAAGGGAGGAAAATTATTGAAGAGGAAAATCCCGTGATTACTAATCCGAAGATCACGAAATTTTAATGAAGCATCATTATGTTCATTTTCTTTTTAAATCTATTCACAATCGTTTCATTTTTTTTCCGCTGGATTCATAATTAAGGACCACATTTATTCAATTGAATAAATATCGTAAAATATATGCATGAAATATTGATTTAATCATTACAGTTCAACATTTAATAAAATTTTGGGAAATTCAATATTGTTTTATTGCCGAATAAAGTATATGGTCATACCACGTCCTAAATATGACGTCTATGCATATGTCACATGTATGTATTAATCAAAATATGACGAATTAAAATTAAACATTCAAAATTTTCGGATATTTATCATAATTTTAACAATAATACTTCGTTGCATGGAATCAAATTAATTTCAACATGGCCGAGAGGTATGTATATAAATAATAATTGAATATAAGCGAGACAATATTTTTTAATTAAGAGATATTTTTTAAACTTAATTCTTAGCTTTGTAATAATTTTTCCATCGAATTGGGAGCTTTTTGATCCTGTCATCGTAGAAAGAGTGAGGGTGGGAATGAAGCCAGTTTCGCATATACGTCTCCAGTGCTCCGTCATAGCCAAAATGCTGTCCTCCCATTGCCTCTTTGAGTGGGCCAAACATGTGAAAATCACATGCTAAGAGAGGTATGGGGGAAGAATTTCTCTAATTTTTGTTGCGTTAATACAGCTGTATGTATGCTTGTCGGGAAGCAGAATGACATTTCTTATGGATTGTTTCCGTCTTTTTGATCAACCAGAGGCCTTAAGCTTATCAAGGAGATGACAATAGTAATTCACATTGATTATTCTTCCTTCATGAAGCAAATCAATCAAAATCATTCTTTGCGAATCGAGAAAAACGCATCCGTGATACTCGAGCGGGGACAATGATCATGGGTCTCACTGTTGACTTTTTCTCGTCCTTCAGTGAAAGTTATATGCCAGTGGTAAACTGGTAAACAAAGGGGCTGTGAAAGGGTAGATTTACCAAATTAATTGCATAGCCGTTGAAAAATTTCAGATGGACGCACGCTTTCATTTTGCTCCTCCCCCTCCCTTCTCTTTCTACGGCGACGGGATCAAAAAGCTCTAAATTCGATGGAGGATATTAAAATCTTTAATATTTTGTAGGGATGAGGAGGTATACAAATACTTGAAACCATTCCCTTCCAAGTCTTCTTTCGGTTTCATAAATTCAAAGCAAGGACTGCAAGATCAGGAGTACACAAGACTGCGGCAGCATTTGATTGAGGATATGAAGATGGCTATAAATATATTTACTCTGCGAACTAATATGCGGAAATTGCAAGAGAAGCGACGCAAGAATTATGCTTCCACATTTAATTTTTTCAATAATGTTGTCTCGGGTAAATAAATTTTGAGCGATATAATTTGGAACAGCCGATTAAAAGATAAATTCGTTTCAGGATTATATAATGATGAAGAAATTGGAAGTACTACGTTAAGTTACATAATTATGCTTCAACTGGTATTAAAGCACAACGAGGATATTAAACCGTCCACGGATTTTTTAATCAATTTGGACCAAATGAAAACAGAAGGTATCAATGAGAGTGACCAATGCGAGTTAAAAGACAACTCCTTTATTTCTACCGGCAAACAACATTCTATGGATAACCGATTCTGGTTACTCGATAATGATTTTAAACAATATCTCTCAAACGTACTACCATTACTAGCAACTAGTCTTGACGAAGAATTTGAAGAGTACCGTAACTGGATACATTATTCTTTAGAACCCATTAATATTTTTGAAAGCAACGACTTACAACCGCAAGTATTGGTACAAACTGAAGCTAATGTTGTTTCTGATCTTAAGGTCGACGAAGTTGATTTGTATGAGGAGATTGAGTTGGCAACTTTAGAGAATAATCTTAACAAGATTCTTTTACAAATGGAAGTACAACCTGAAACACCAGCTGATGATTTATTGCATGCTCTTCCTGATTTTTCGGATTTGAGCCAACGCATGCATTGTGCTCACTGTAAAAAGAAAATCCAGATTACAAATACCTATAAATGTTTATGCGAAAAGATCTTCTGCGCACAACATATATATTCCCAACGCCACGATTGCAGTTATCATTATAAAATTAACATGTGCATGGGTGTCGCCGAAAAAGAATCCGTCGTTACTACTCCGAAGATAATGAAACTTTAAAGAAGTCTATTTTTAAAGAAAGATGCCGTTGAGATAATTTCGATATAGTATTATATATTTTATCTATTTGATAATATTATATAATAAATTATTATTTTTATCAGTCACATTCTACCTTTCGGTGTAGGCTTTTATAGTTTTTTTACAAATCAAATTTATTCTTTAGATTAGTCTTTCGATCATATACTCGTAAAACGTTTTTTTTTCTTTAAATTCTTCTACTTTCTTATTTATTTCATTTAATTTGTTTCTTCTGGGATTATTTCTCTTCTTGCTAGTAATGCTTTTATTGGCTCATTCTAGATCTTTTCCGGTCTTTCTCTTCCATTCTGTTTTCTTGCTTCACCTGCTTGTCGTTTTTCATACGGTTCATACGATCCCACCACCATTGTTGGTTTACCCTACATTTCTTTTTTTTTTCTTATTTCTGTGTTTCTTATCCTGTCGATTTTGTTACTCCTTTGGTTTTTCTTTGGTATTTCATTTCTACTGCTTGGACTCTTTTTTTTTGTTTCTGGTTTAAATTCCATGCCCTTAATACCACTTTTTTGCATAGTACTATAAGGTTTAATTCATGGAATACTTTAGTGGCTTTTATGATTTTTGCACTGATTTCTATTTCTTACTGCCCATTGCAATCAAATTCCACTCCCAAGGGCTTGAATTTGTTTACTGACTCTATTCTTGGGTCTCATATTTTGGTATTCATAACTTCTTTGATTGTCACAACCATAACTTACGTTTTCTTTTTAACTATCTCTATATCATATTATTAAATATTTAATTAGCAATATACTTTGTATATTTTGCGTTTTTCTCGCATTTTGCATTTCAATTTTTATAAATAGCAACATGGGTTGCTATATATTCAAAAAGTAGGCATCCTTGGAAAGCTAGGTAGGTTTTGTTTCAATATCAAACTCATATTCAAATGTCACATTAACTACACAATATCACACAACCAAAATTTTTCGTGTTCCAGTATTTTTTCATTAATTTAAATTCTAGTTCACATACCAAATTTATCGTAAGAAAAACATAAACATAAGAAAAATGGGAGAAAGGTGCATCATCTTCACTAAATAATAATTGTGGTCTTAAATTACCAAAATATCTCACGTATGTAACACGTTTTTATTTGTTTTTTAGAGGTGATAGCAGTGAACGGCATTCAAATTTGACACCCCCATGGGGCCCACGAATTTCATCAAGCGAGACAACATTTCAACGCCACAAGCTAAAATGGGAACAAGATGTACGAGAGCTGGTTTACCAAATATTATTGGAGAAATTTATGGAGGACCTCGAAATGGCTATTAAATTGTTTACCTTAAAAACACGAATGCTTCGTATTCATCAGAAGCGAGAGGCAATGAAATTTGGAGGTATCTTAGCATCATCCTCTTATGATTGGTACGATGATGATTATGATGTAGAGCTGGCGGAGGTGGCTATTAAAGAGGAATATCGTACACGGAAAAATCGTGATCATTACCGCACATTCTACTCCCGTCATCCCGGTCGAAGGGATCTCACACCGTTTTATAACGAGCATCAGGAAATTGGCCCGTCAACCTTGAGACGTGTACGTCTCTTACGACATGTTATGAAAGAAGACTTGGAAATTAGTTTGAACGAAATCCCTACGCAACAAGAACTCTCCGCATATGCAATGATTCAATGCATCTTAAGACACATGCATCGTCGATCGTGGAAGAAATACGATAAAAAATTTGGTATGGGTCATTACTACTACCATAGTGAAGACGACCCAGATGACAGTTTTTTCATACCACCATGCATTCCCAGCTTCTTCTCCAAATCCGGCAGCTCAACCTCGACAACTAGTCAATCTTCAAAATCAACTCATAAATCTGATGAGAATTTGCACTCTCACCGAACGCAATCATCTTGTTCGACATTATTAGAAGAAAGATCATGTACTGATGATGAACTTCAAGAGGATGCCGATTTAGAGCAGAATCTCTTTTATTACTATAATAACGAATTTATTAAATACTTGACCACCGGTTTTCCACCAGTACCAAGTATTTTATCCGGCGTGAGTGATCTTGATGTTGCTTATAACTATATCCGTAGTTTAAATGACGAGGTGCAAGAATATTTTAAATGGTCTGAGATTACTGTTGATTTGGAGAAGCCGTCTTTACGCACCGATTTCCCTACTCAAGACACAACGGAACCAGTGCCTACCACAGGGGAGATTCCGCCTATCAAGATCGAGTTCGATGTGGACATCGATGTAGATAATCATAAACATGAAATTGAAAAACATATTCCGAACCAGTCCCAAATGAAGATGGAACCTGAAGTATTGTCCGTTCCTGATCAAGTTGACCCGACGAACACTACGAAAAAGAAACGTACAAGATGTATGCATTGCAATAAGCGACTGAACATAACAAACACTTACACATGTCGATGCGGGAAAATTTTCTGCTCGCAGCATCGATATTCGGAATGCCATGATTGTAGTTATGACTATAAAGCCGAAGGGCGTAAATTATTGGAGAAGAAAAAATAATACGCCAGTTCGATAATTGCAGATTTGCAATTCGGTATATGCACCCTATTTCATTTCTCCCGAATTTTATTTATTCATGTATCTGAGGACTTTCTTAGATGTACAATTTGGCGTTATTCTTCTTGCACAAGACTTTTAGAAATTAAACGGGTAACGACAAGCAAAACAAAACGAAAAAAGATTGAAAAATGGGGCATTTGAGTTCTTAGAGGAAGATACATAGAAAAAGTTAATTTATCCGATTGTTTCTATGAACAGTCGATTTTATCTTTATAATATTTTTTTGAAGTATTCAAGCCTTAAATATGTATCTGGAAAGCAAAGCACACGAAATAAACTCTTTCATATCAACCCTGATTGCAATTCATGTTATTATTTGTGTTTTAGGAAATTCTTTGCATTTGAAGTAGTGTATTTAAAATGAAGGGTACACGATATATAAATAGTTTGTATGAAGGTCTACGTTTTTATCTTTTAGCTGCGAAAAATATGCAAGTCGATATCAGAAATCATACGTCATCAATAATTTGTTTAACGACCGAGTGCCTGGAGTTGAAGACATTACCAGACCAGGTTTGGTGTTACCGACATGTAATCTTTATGAAGATCATATATAGTTTCATTACTTGCATAATCGAAGGTTACCGCAGACATCCGACATGCGATAGCAGAGTTCTGGTGGTGGCAGCTACTCCAGGCTGCACCTTGCACAAGCAGTCACGTAGCTGCTCGTCGCCAGCTAGCTCATTCTCAATTTATGGGGATGCCTTCAGTACCCACTTGTACTAACAAAAGCTAATCCAAACCAAAATTCGACTGGTCAGGGGATACTCATGAATTTTTTGGCTACTGACTACTCTGCCTGCTTAATATTTTAGGTGTGGCGGCTTGGCTGACTAGTGGGCAGGAAGCCTATTGGTGTGTTTCATTTTTTTTTTTGAAGTGTAAACTTCTTTAGGCGCGTTATGCAGTGAACTTTGTAGATGATAACGCGTAGCTGTTTTTTTCAGGAAGCATAAACATTGCAAGCAGAGTAGCGTGCGTAGCGGTTGGCTGATCCATGCCCTAAGGATGTCCAATACCCGACATACTCGTAATTGTAATGTGATTTCGTACGTGTACTGTAAAGCGTTTTGTTTAATCCTGCAATCATTGAACGAATTAAACTAATATATGTGCATATTAAAGATATTTTATTATTCATAATTATCGAGAAATGCTTGCGAAATTTATTTCATGTATTTTTAGTTTGACGCATAATAACAATAGACTTCAAACAAAAAGTTATCCATTCCTAACAATAAATGAAACAAATCAACATTTATTTCATGTATATTTTAGCATAGGTGTGGGGCTTTGATCGTTGTCATGCTGTTAAAACAAATAAGCAGTTAATTGTATTATTATGGTGATGTCACACATCTACATGGTATTGATCATATTGACATTTCGAATTGAGTTTATGAAGTTTAATTAGAATTTTTAACAAAACGATAAAAAACAGACGTTGTCTTAGCAACCATGCACCACAAGTGAGCAAAAATAATTTTTCGCTCGCTCCTTTCCAATGGAAAGAGCTTGCATGATTAAAATGGCACTTAATGTTGAAATTACGACGGCAGGATTGAACAATAATCAAATAACGTTCAGTTCTTGTAGAACTGTTGCCAGTGTCGCCGCATACGCTTTTAAGTACCACTTTAAGTATAAAATTATCTAATAACCCATCAAATAACCTAATTAACTACTATTGACGGCGTTTTTGTAAGATTTCTGGAGAATTTTGAATCAAAAACATTTACTTCTTATTTTAGTTATTATAGGTCTACTATCTCTTTTATAGAATTTATTGAATTTGTAACAATATGAATTTATATGATGTTATTGTTGTCAAATTTTTGTGTTTACTTTATTTCTCTTTAATGCCACGCTTAATGATTAACTTATATTGCGTGGTCAATTAATTTGTTATGAAAGTTTACACACTTTTCGTATCGTTTTAAGCACACACCAGTTTCTTTCCCTTCTTCTTTTCTGTGCCTAATAAGTTTATAAAGTTGGAATTCCAACCCCAGACCTGTGGTCTTATTTACCGTAAAATAAAGGAATATAAAGAAATATAATTCTAGGGTGCATCAAGTTCACTATCCATCATATTCATAAATTATAATATTGACAATTTATTTACATTGCTCTCATAATAACATTGACATATTTAGAGAAGTATTTATTAAGCAATTGATTTTAGGTACTTGATTAGTTTTATTGAGAGGATAGTAGGTAAAAAAAACTGCAGTGATATGGAATTGATTGATCAAGTGTCGCACGCCTGAATGATTTTACATGTAAATATATATTGAAATTATAATTTTTCACTCATTGGAATTATACTTCATGTTAAACTTATATAAAAACGTTTGCTGCTCTTTTGGTGCAATATGTTTGCAATGTCACAGTAGGTCAGTAGGAGTTATTCTTATCTTTGCTCTTCTCTTTCACCACGTCTTTCGTTGGTTGTAGCGTAGCGCTAGTACCAGTTTAAGTGAGGCGATGGTAATTTGCACACCGTTGAGTTACACCGTTGTCAAACACTGTTGTTTATTATTAATTTATATAAATAATTAATTTTATTTGCCTAATAATCGGTTTCTTAATTGTCGGTTATAGTGCGAGAGTGGGTGGTGAATACGAGTAACACGTGCATGGAAAATCTAGGTATTATGTTCTTGTGCTAGTGATAAAGGTGTGCAATGTTTGACCGCCGCCATTTTCCGCTCAGGATTACATGTAAGTACAGAATTTCTGTAACAGCATATCCCATTTATCGTAATTTCTATTTCTGATATCTATATTTCTTGGCGACCGTATCATTAACTATTTGAAACCTATTGCATTAGAAAAGGCATGTTTTAAACCCAACACTTTATTTCATATGCATTCTTCCTGCTCCTTCTCTTACATCATCTGGCCGACAATACCAATTTTCAGAAGCAAAACTGAAGAACGTGGCTAGTACAAACAAAAAGATGGAAAAGAACTGTTGGTGGCTAAAATCAAACTAGACTTTGGCTTGTGAACCTTATAAAATACACAATTTAGGCTTGGGAACCTAGAATTAGCAGCCTAATCATCGGCTTGTGAACCAGAAAGATACCCACACAAGGCCATGGAATCTTAACAAAGAAACCGAACTACAGGCTTGGGAACCCGGATGAAAAAACCCACCCGTGGCTGGTATTGCACTGCTATTGGGAGTGACCCTATGGCGATGGGGTTGCCAGTTCAAGCTTCTAAACTGGTAGTGACAAAGTTACGATAAATTATTGCAAGACATACACTTATGTAATGTACCTTTGTTAAAACAACTGACAATCTCAGAAGATAAAGGTGAATTGTATGTTGTAGCGTACAGCGTCGTCATGGCAATAACGCCCTGCTTTATACCTAATTTTAGAGCCTTATATATGTGCGTTGAAATATCTATTTAACTTTTTTAGAGAGTTTAAAACATGCTTTTTCTAATGCAATAAGTTTCAAAAAGTTTCTGAGTGACTTTTTTTTTTAATGATTTGAAAATACCTTATTATTGGCCGCTTTACACAAATCGCAAACTTTACATTCAATTTGTTAGCTAACATGAGTAACTAGGAGTTTCAAACTGCACATTCGGAAACAAAGTTATACAGAGACACTATGTGCAAAGTATTAAGCCTCTAGCTTAACCACAGCCATAGCTGGGGAAATCTAAACTTAACATTTTCTGAACAGTAAAATTTTAGGCCAACTTTGAAGCACTTTACACTTTTTGAATGCAATGCATAAAAAATTTGATTAAATTAATTGAATAACGCCTATTAAGTTGAACAAGTTGGTATTTTGAAAAATTTGTGAATGAGATATTAAGAGTTGTTGAAATTTCGATGGCATACTGTCGCGGGTTTTACTATGGGGTCAAACAAAGGACTGTAGCTCAAGGAATATTCAACCAGTAAACCTACAATTTTATTAAAGTTTATTTGGAACATAGGAAGTCCTTCACAAAAATAATTCAGCCAAACCGTGTTGATCGCGCGGGGCACTTTTTTTAAAATTAGACCATTTGACATAGAATGACCCGTTCTTATTTCTCATTACCAACATTACTTTTAACAATAGTTATAATTATACATGGTTAGAGAAGAATAAATTTATTTTTTTGACTTCTTTACCTAATACATAGTTTGATTCGTTACAGATGCAATGGGTTCTTGAAACAGATATGAAATATATTTAGTACGTGTTAAACAGAGTGAGCAACGTAAAAATATACGTTACGTTAGTATATGAATAAAAAACAAGAATTGATTAACCCGACTTACTTATACTGGGTTTGTTAGAAAGTTTATTACATTCTGAAGGATTACTGTAGGTTGGTAAACCTATCCTTGTCCTACAATTTATCTCTCTCTGCTATGTTCTACCTACTATTAAAAAATACCGCAAATGTCTTACTTTTATAGTATATATACTTTGAATTTGAAAGAAGCCTTAAAAATTACAACTGCCTCGTAAAAAGATTTGTATTTTTTTGAGAAAATCATTCATATCCAATTGGTGATTTTTTTAAATTTTCATTTTGAGGGAGAGTTTGCACCCCGTTTTGCTTGCTGGGTTATAAATTATGGGTCAGATTTTTTCTTGTTTTTCATTTATAAGAAAGGGGAGTGCAGAGAGAAAAAAAATTTACTGTGTCCTACTATACTACTATTTTTAGTAAAAATGTCCTACTCTATCATGAGAAACATTTGGTGACCCAAAGCAAGAATGGCGGAGAAGCGAAAATGTTTGCTCTTAAACTTAGAAATTGGTTTGTTCGCTCAGAAAATGCCCGAACAAATTAATTATCTTTGCATTTGCATAATATTTATTTTGAGAAATAATGGCTTTTTTGGAGAGCAAAAACTACGTGGACAAAGTAGAAACTTTTTTAATATTTCTAAAAAGGTCTCCATCTTCGTCAATTTTCTATATGTCACATCATGCATAAACCAGAGCTGGATGACATTTAATGGGCATGCTTTGTGTTTACAACAGGATTCCTAAGAAAGATTAAAAGAGAAGTTTTCTTTTTGTGTGCCATGCAGGACTATGTTAGACCAAATTCGAGCAAAGACCAAGCACGGCCGTTATTTAATGGAAAATTTTGGAAACATAGATAACGGCTTAGAACTTTTACGGACGTAAATATTGCGCCCTTGCCTTAACTACAACAATGTCTATGCACTCTGCTTGAAATCAGAATACTTGGGATTTGAAAATGACTTAAATTTTAACTGAGACAATGATTTACCATCAAGGCCTTCGAACAAACATCATTCATCTCCCACACGCTCATGTATATGATGTGCATGGTATGCCGGGTATGCGTGATATAAACATTAGAAATTGATATTTGGTGAGCAATAGCAAGTGGCAAGTGATTAAGAATGATGTCGATGCTTTTGGTCTACCTTAAGATCCAAAGAAAACCATCATCCGACAGGTACATCCTTATATATATAAAGAAAAGTACTTTTTTTTTCGCCGTGTTCTTCTAAGCTATTGAATCGATTTGAATGCGGTTTACAGGATAAATTTGAGCAAAATATAAAGATAGTCATAGTCATAAATAAACAAAGATATTTTCATAATACAATTGCTATTCACTGAATATAATATTTGAACTGATCTACACAAAGCACTCCGCCCGCTCAGTACGTTGCATAATGAAGAAAAAGCGTAAAAGCAATGAGGCGATAACGAAAGGTAACGGAAAGAAAACGCTGGTTGTTTTGTTGTTTTCGGCTATTTGTTGTAAAGTTTTATTTGGATTAGATTGCACATTGCAGGTTGTTAAATTTGGTTATATATTGCTTTAATAAGCTGATAGATAAGTCTTTGCTTGGCAAAAGCCCGGCGGCTTCTATTAGAGTTTGCGAGAGAAAACAGAGCTGAATACGATTGGCTTTGGAGGAAAAAAAAATCTCGGGTTTCCAGTACAATCCTGCAATGGAGTAAAAAATGATGCTTCCGTCTCTTTAGGTACTATGACAAATATTTGTCAATTATATTCTGCACATAAATTTAAAAACTTACTTACGTTATTACATACCCCCGGCAAAGCCAAGTAGGTAACATACATGCTAGTATTAAATATTATAATACTCATTCTGACTCATTTACAAGCGTTTAATTTGTATTTTTAGATAACTTTACAACGGAAATGAACGTGTGCTCATTTTAAAGTGGATGCTATTTTGCTATTGCAATGACTTGGTAAAGCGGATTATCAAGCGCGACGTTAGTTCTATGTTATTAGGACCATCAGGAAGTCTACATCATAGTTGAGGTTGGATCGCAGGACAGCTTCTAAGAGCCCAGTGACACCATTCTAGCGCAGCAGAACATCAAAACGGCGTGATAACATTAAAATAGATGTTTTATTTATTTTCAGATGGTGTTTCAATAATGTCGTTATCCAGAAGAAGGAGGACTTCATCTGGGAGTACCCGCTTATCGAAAACGGCGTCGTGGTGACTGTCGATGATTCAGGCCATCATAAGACACGCGAAGCAGCATCAGCTCTCAAAAGGTAAATTTTTAGTAATATAATAATCAATTTAACATTGTAACAGTTGCTTGTTATTATTTCAGGTGATGTTTCAACAGCAAAATTGTTTTAGATTGACTCACAAAGGACAGCATCCGCCGTCCAGGTGAAGGAGACATGAACCAGGAATACAAATACATTGACAAGACATGTGTATTAATATTTAAGCGATGATTTATTGGTGACGTCGTTCAGGAGCTGATGCGGGCATTATCTAGGATCATCAGTGTGTCGAAAAAGCTATGAAAATGAATGGTGATGATGTCATCTGATCGCCAGGATTAATAGAAATGTCGGAAAAGCATGCAGCTTCATCAGAAATAACAATGTTTACTTGCAGGAACCACGAACGACTCGCATCACACATTAGGTATGCATAACATGTTTGTTGAATTGTTTTACCATTTACCACTCTAATAAATGCTTGCTATATTCTTCTTCTTCTTCTTAAACTTTTGTATAGGCACCATGTGCCTGTTTCTTTAAGTCACTCTTCTCCGGCGAGCCACGAGTCGCCCATCTTTTTGGTGGTTTTCCGATTGGTCTTATTCTGTTTGGTTTTTGGGACATTGCCCAGTGGACGATCCGATGTGGCGCCATGCGTTCCACATGGTCCCGCCAGTATCTTCGTCGGCATCTTATGAAGCGCACGGCATCCTGGATTTGTAAGTCTTCTCTAATCGTGGAACTCCTGATTTGGTCTCTAAGCGTGACTCCTTTTATGGCCCGTAGGGTGCACATCTCTGTTGTTCTTATGGCTTGTTTGGTGACTGAGGTGTCGGCTCTTGTTTCAGCCGCGTAAGTGAGGATTGGCCTT
>JARJDU010037220.1:0-10237 GCA_030264695.1 Lissagria laeviuscula | reverse complement strand
GGCCTGGTAGACGTTTAAAACGCAAATTTTGGACTATTGAGAACCATGATAACTATGCAATTTGTATAAAATTTGAGATCCTCTGGACAACACTGGGAAAAAATTGTATTCTCAGGCAAAAATAGGAAAGACCAGAAGCATGTGAAACTCTCATAAACTCAGAAATGTTCAGGGACTCTGTGAACCCTTCAGAGAAACTCTAAGTTGCCAGGTAGACTTTTGAAGAATTCTGGGCTTGTCTAAGGACTTTTGAGAAACTTGTAATAATCTTAGGAAATTATGACAAACATAAATAATACTTTTTGCAAGTACTGGGCATCGCATAGATCATCTGAAGAGCTTCGGGTAAATCTTGGTATATCGAAATAAAATCGCAGAATCTCTGAATAAATTTGGAAGGCTTCGAGAAACTCTATTTAGCTTGCTCTATAAAACATTATCAGGGAAGATAAAGATGGTATAGGAATTCAAACTAAGCTAGAGAAACCTTGAGAACTTTTCCTAAATTTTAACACCGAATAATTCTGATTTAACCTTTGAGCGTTGGAGGACTCTTGTATTCACCTGGGAGATTTTGAAATCTCGCGAGGACTCTGGCATACTTAGGTTAATTGGTAAAGCTCCTATATAATCTTTGACTACTTTGAATTACACTGAGAAACAATAAGTACCTGAAACACAAAGATACTCTAAAAGCTCCCACCAGAGTTTAAAACTCTGAGGTCCTCTAGAAAATCCTGGAAGACTACGTGTACCCCTGAGGAATTCAAAGAAAGCTTAAGAATCTCTAAGTGAAAATTGATGAAACGTTTCTGTTACCTAGTTCCACTTCGTTTCTTATTCTGAATATATTTATACCACAGCTATCCACCCTGTAAAAAGGTGAAAATCTTCAAAACGGAATACGTAATCAACCAGAAAACAATAACAACTTCTAGTATTATCTCTCCACGCGTCGATTATTAAACATGAGTGCATTGTGTACGATGTGTACATTGATGTTAACTGCATTATGCAGTTATTGATATAACGAAGAAAAAAATCGTAGGTGTTGCAGGGTAGTGGTGGGCGTCTGGACTGTCTTCTCGTTTTATTGAAACAATATAACAAACATGAAGAAGTCCATCGTGTCGTCGCAAGGTACTTATTTATGCTGGGAGTACAATATACCTTGCACGACGACGTGTTTATGTAACACATTGTGCTACACAGCTATCCATTGTACCGAATGCATGCCGAAAACTCAAGCTCTCAAGACTCGTGATCATCAATGATCGAAAATAATAATTATTTTTTATATCTTATATTGTCCATCGTGAGTATTAATCCTACATCTCTCTCTTTTAACATCGATTTGTTTATTGTTCGTCTTTTTGTTGTTGTCGAGTGGACATGAAAAATATATCGAAATGGAAAACAAAAACAAAAAGGCATCTGAAATTGATTCTCACCGGATGGCTGAGGTTTAAATAAATCAGTGCGTATAATATGTGCTTTTCGATTGTTATTCTTCTCAAGATTTTTATCTCTTGCTGCCTTCTTAATAACAGTTGTAAACTGAATATGCTTAATTTATTTTTTATATTGAATTTTACGATGGATGAAGGTTTCGTTTTATGGAAACTATATGTGGCAAGTATATCAGAGAATTATCCCACATTTCCGCTATATTTGCAAATACACTTCATGTTGTGATAATTAACGCTCACTTGCTCAAAGCACGCATAAAGCAACAGACTCGTCTTAATAAAGTAATAATAATCATCAACATCAGAAATCTGCGTTGGAAACTTCACTCGTCTTCTAATTTTTTTCACATTTACTTTGCTTTAACTTAGCTAGCATTGAGTTTACATTTATTGTGAATACTTTCAATTCACTTAAATTAAATTAGAAAATACTACGAGTATATGTAAAAAAAAAAACATGTTGACTGATGGTATTTCCGAGTACAGAAACACTTTAGACAAATATAGACTGGTTTTGCCCTTTTTTCTAGGATACGAGTGGGGGCAAAAGCGATCTGTGTATTTTGGTAAACCTGCAGATTCACAATATCAATGCAATTATCATTATCACGTTTGTTTCGTATCGTCCTTGCCTTATTATTTCAACCATTACATTCTCCGCAGGATTTTTTTTTGGCTCAGCTGCTTACTATTCACATATGGCTTAACGCAAATCAAGTTCATCGTTATCCTTGAGGCTGAGAAGTTATGGCGAATCTTCCATTGGACAACTTAACATTCACTAGATTTATCCGCGTAACTAATGCTCCACAAGAGCATCTTCATGGTCGACAATATGCTCGTTCATCATAGGTATGTAACGGTTGGCATTACATCAACATTACCATAACATAATTATCCAATTTATTTATTTAGTAGATAAAGAACGTCGTATAGTGTAGGCTTTCTTGTGTGCAAATATTAGTAATAGACGAGATGCATCTAACATATGCAGCATGATGATTGCTACAAGTTTGTCACGAATTTACCGTAAAACAGATGACTTGTGGATGATAAATTACTTTAGAGATTAGAATCTGCATTTGCTTTAAGTTTTAACTTAAAAAATAATAATAATGTGGAAGAATCATGTTAATTTTATTAAAATACAATTTTTATTCTTTGGTTGAAACAAATAATAACGTTTGAGAGAGCATGAATGAGTGACCACCTAATGACTATTTACTGGATTTATTGGCAATAAATCAATATATTATATACATAGTTTAATTTAATTAATGGCCACGCATCCGCAAAGAGCGCAACTCGTTTCCATCCGCTCGTGGGCCTCTGTCATGTAATTAAATCATATTAATTAGTGTCGATAATAGGCAGTTACGTATCGCCATAATATTAATATTAATAACATTACGAATAAAACAAGATTAATATTCTATTACAATCGTTAATTTTATAGTTTTACTAAACACGTAAATTATTAATAATTTTTTTTATAAAAAAAAAATCCAAAAATTAGAAAGAAAGTGATTAATTCAGTGAAATTTCTTTAGCAGTAGAAATAGTGGGGGAAGCAGGGTTTGATCGAAGGGGCATAGCGCCGGCGGCATCGGCGGGTCAGTCGGTACTCTCTCAGTGTGCCGCCGCATATCGACCCGAGTGGTACGCCACCGCCGCCTCCACCGCGAGTTTATCCGCATTTACCGGCATCATATTCTTGCCGTCGCCTTCGTCGCCGGTAGCAATGCGCCGCCAGTGTACGCTCTTCACACCGTAGGCGACCCTCATGAGGCCACCGTCGTAGTGTGGACACATGTACGACATAGTCAGGTAATTAAAAATAATACTAATTTTAATCTACTAATTAATTTGAATTTTTTTGTTTTAAATTAAATTTTGCAATTTTTTGGAAACGTTTAGATAAATTATTTATCGCGTTCATAAATAATGGGTACTTGACACAGGAAAATGTCAACAATTTAGACAATTCGAACTATTCCAATCATTAGATAAGGATTTTGCAATTGATGCCGACAATAATAGAAATTGTCATATGGCATTATAGTAAAGTGTGATGAAGTCTGTCTGAGAAAAATGCGCGTGGCGACGAGATAAGATTGTTTGTTTACAATATTATCAAAAATTACCAGGTGACAACACGTTCCAATTAATCTCTCACGGATTTAGATATTCCACATAAATTTTTGATGTGTTCAATGTCTTTAAAATGACTATAGAGATTAGAATTTCGGGTTTAAAGTTGAAAAATGACTTTTTTACGGTTTTTGGTCTATTACTTTGAAAATCGCCGACCAAAGTAAAAAGTACTATTAACCTAAAGAATCGTCTTTTGAAGTTCTATCTAAACGTATATGGTTCATTCACATTCTGAGCATTTGCAGAAGTATTATCTGTATACGTCCGATATGATTTTGCAGAAATGGCAATTTGACAAAAACTTGAGCGAAAATGAAACTTCTAATTTATGAGTCATAGAGAAATGGTTCATATACCAAAATGTGCGTATTAAGTCTCCCTTTGCAACGATAATTGAACCGATTCCTTCGAAAATGACAAAAACCTCACTTTTGGGCTTTTCTATGGTTTTTGGCTTATAACTCAAAATAAAATAGCCATAGTGAAATAGTTCATATACCAAATTGTGCATATTGAGTTGCTCTTTGCAACGAAATTAGAGCCGCATTTCGGCGTATAGTATTTCTCTTCGAAAATGGCAAAAAACTACATTTTTGGCTTCTCTATGGTTTTTGGCCTATTAATCTAAACATCCCCGATCAAAGTACAAAGTATCATATACCAAAATAATCGTCTTTCGATGTTCTATTCATTGATATATAGTTGGTCCACTTTATGAGCATTTATTGAAATATCGTCTGTGCATGTGCGATATGATTATACAAAAATTTGCAGGTTAACAATAATTTGACCTAAAATTTAACTCCTTAACTAAGAGTTATAGAGAAATCGTTCGTATACCAAAATATGCGTATTCGCAAGAGCATTAGAGCCGTTCCTCGGCTTATAGTATTTATCTCCGAAAATGACGAAAACCTTGCTTTTCCACGTTTTTTGGCCACCCCGCCCAAAGCTGAGAAAGACCGGTCCTGCTTGCAATAAATGTAACAAGAAATACATGCAATTGGCGTGAATCAATTAAACATCATGTTTTTTTATCAGAATTATTAAAATATGCATTTAAATATAAATTAGTTAGAACCCACTCTAACCAGATCTAACTTCTAAGTTAGTTATCCGCATAGATATATTATGAAGGTGTTGTGACCAGCAAGTAGGTAGAGATGTTTTAATAGTTTCACAATTTTTACACCTGCAGTTACACATTGCTCCTTCGGGGCAACAAAGTAATTTTTCTCGGAAGCGAGTAGCTGATGCCGATGCCAATGTCACTCTCTTAAGCTCTCGGCTTGACCGTTCCAAATAGATTCGTTACAAACGCGCTGTATTCACATTTGTCAGGTTGCATTTTCTTTTCCATGCCGAGGTAGAAACCGATGCGAAGGCGACGTGTAAACGCGTTAACAGTACTATTCCCAAAGCATAATATTTATATTCTACAGTTTACTCAAATTCTCATCCAAAATCAATATTAACTTGGCTTATCACACTCACGAATTAAAATACAATTCATACACATATTTCTAAGCTTATAAAATTTACGTTGTTATATCAGAAGGAGATGATTTAAGGAATTTTATCATTGCAATAACAACATAGGCAACATACTGTATGTTGTATACACCTATATAGATACAATATGCATAATATTTATTGTCCAAGAAAAGTTTGCTTGAAAGACTGGCTATGTCATTGCACATAGAGAATATACACCATCAATGTACCATCAGCTTCTTTATCCGACTTTGATCTTTTAATGTAATATGTAATTTACTTATTTGTTCGTTTAGGCCGGCATCGGCGCGGGCTTTCGAAACGCCGAGTTAACACCTCCTGTATTGGGTGTGCATGGTACCTGCTTTTGATGGTATACCATGGGTCTAACCACTAGGGACTATATTATAGTCAGAATCGTGTATACCTTGTACATTGACATCAATGGTAGAATCATTAAGAGCCCGAATAATATGTGACATAGTTGTTATAGTAGGATATGTTATTATTATTATTTAGACAATTTCATTTGAATGAATTATGACTTAAGTTATAAGTGCTTGTTGTGCCTCAAGCGATTGAAAATTATATTTGTTATAATTGCTTGGGATATTGAAGTGATTATTTATTATTTGACAAGATGGGAAGGACTTTTGAAAAGCTCATGGATATTAAAAAATTAGCCGTTTAATAGTTTTAATAAAGCAATCAAAACAACGAGCGATTTTTATAGCTACAAAACATCATAAAACTTGTAATGGCCCATCGAACACACAAAAATAGACTGCTGATACGGTACACCTCCTAAATTATAATTAAGAGGTTGCTGAAGATAGATATATGGAGGTAGAACTTTACACAGTCAAGCGACGATAGCTTGACTTAAGTCACAACATTAATAAACTTTACCATACCAGGAACAATAAAATAAAAATCATAATGTTAGCTACAAAAATAGAATATCTTGACCTTTATCTCGTCTCGCTTAACATACAAATTACTATGTACAATCCTTAATGTCTTAATATCAACTGAAACACAAGAAATTGTTTGCAATCGTGGAGTATGGACTAAGACTAGATAAGATCAGATACATATCGATTGTATGTAAAATTAAATTAACTTCACGCAGCATGCAACTAACAATACTTCTTACTGATAATAAAAATACCGGGACAATTTCTCCTTTTGGTGGTACTTACCTGAAGGCAAAGATTTTTGATGGTATACCCCTACTATGACTTATCTACCTTCTAAAAATAACAGGAAAAAATGAAAGTCATAAGCTTTTATCTTCGTTTGACATCTATGTCCAGTTGTTTTTTTTTTGTAAGGAATTTCCGGTAGTGCCGCAGGAGCTGGTACCCGAAAGGTGCCATATCGGCATATCTCGATTGCTCTTGGAGGTAGATATCGAATTCACTTGGCTTATCGCTTCGGATAGGCATTAACAATGCCGCAATTATTTATGTGTGAATGGAAGGTAAAAAGATGGCATTATCGTCGTAAAAGATGCACCGATCGTAAATCGACTCTCGTGGGTCTACTGCCTCTATAGTAAAAGTCTTCACTGAACCAAACACCTTGGACCTTGAAGGTGTACCCAATTTTTATATTAACATGCTGTATACCACATATATCTTATGTATGAGCAAGGATTGTGAAAATATGAAATGAAAAACTGAAACATGATCCACCACAAACGTGGACATTGATGCTCGATGCCTCGATTACTTAACGCATTTGTGGTTTACCATCAACTTGTTGCGTGTGCTGCGCAACTAACTAAACCTGGCACTGTGCATTTATTGACCTCAATAATTTCTACGTTTTATTTTTATTCGATTTACTTATATAAGTACATAGCAAACAATGAGGAACAGCTTTAAGTGATAGGAATTAATTCAGGAATCTCACAAACATTTCTAGTATGCTACCGAATAATCATCAAAGCTTGATCGGAACGGATGCGATCGATGAGTTGACAGCCAATATCTACATCTATCTAATTATGTTATTATATCTCTGCTTTACTTAAGTTTTCATTAATGCGTTAAGCTTACGATTAAAGGACACATTTTTGATTTGTTGATTTGATTCATTGCACATTCCAAAACATACCAAAAAAATATATAAATATTGTAGATTCGATGTATAGCATCACATTTCCTTCTAAGTTATATTACTTAGTACTATCAAATAATGATTCAAGGAAGCTGTTTTTTTTTTGACACGACACATAACTTCGATGATTGATTATAATCGCAGGACTACTTCAACTTTGAGCCTGTCTATTAAAACGATTAACGATGACAATGAATTTGATGGTATGGTATGCCATTCACATTTGTTTACTATATTAGATGCCTGATGTTTTCCGCTTATAATAACAAAATTATTTCTATATACACATCATCGGTATTTATATTATTACCTGTTTGCTCTTTGAATAAGTGTAAGTAACATGTTTCATAATAAATTTTAGTCATTGTCATTGAAAACGTTGACATACCATCAATATCTGTACAGGCGTGACACAATGTATAGTCGCTTCAATTATGATATTGTAGTAAATACCTTATAGATAATATATTATGATTTATTTAGATCAAAGTGCAAATATATACGAAATCACTGGTTACCAAATTATGAAGTCTAAGGGTACCTATATCCTTGATCTTGTCATACAGACAAGACATGTTTAAAGATATGATTCTCAGTGATTTATAATTCCTCAAGGAATCTAATTCCAAAACCAAAAGATCATTAATCATATAATCATTAAATTTCTCATACGTTTAGATTTATCTGAACGTGGTATGAGACATATGAGGAATGATTGGAGCAAGAAACTTGGTCAAAGGCCCTATGACCTATATTCCTACCATCTGCTTATTACTTCATAGGGTACCAATGACTTTTCAAAAACACTCGCAATCCGGTCATAACCCCAACGTTTTTATTTGCATCCCGACCTACGACAACCCACGGCAATGTCCACATTAAGAAAAAAGGTACACCTTCAGTTCCCACTCAATAAATCCTCCATTCTTAGCATCTCGGGTAGTACCTCGTTCGTGCATAATCCGTAATTGCAAGTGAAGCATTCTTCACATATTCCTGCAATAAATCTCGTATCGGGTATCAGGCCTGTACGTTCGCTCCTCGATCCGTGTTGCTGCGCGTGTACACAAGCGCGATACAAGATCACTACATTCGTGGTGTGTAGTTTCTGTGGTGGCAAGTGTTTGGTGCTCAACTGGTTTTGTTTAGCATAATCCATACATCGGAATGCAAATCGGCCACCTTAGCCACCCATACGCGTTCGGCACATGTATGATGCTGGCCGTGCATGGGTAGCAATACAATACAATAAGACTTTCGATTAATTGAAACGTCGCTACTACACTTGCAATTTTATTGTTGTTTCTATACTGAATGTTGATGAAATTGGTTAAGACTTGAAATTAGGAATTTAGCCAAAAAAGGCCCAAACTGTTGATATGGTGTCGATACAGGAGACATTGTAGTCTAGCCTACAACGAGTGAGGTTTACCTAAGATATTATTTCTAGAGATTGGAAATTATTGGTTTTAGATGGCAAGTGATTTTGTGGATACAAAATTTTGTGGTGGGGTGCTATTCCAGGTTGATTGTAGGCTAATGGACAATGAACGAGGGAAGCCTCTTCCTTTTGCTTACTGCAACAACTACATACTGTGGATACCATTATTGAATTGGCTCTTCAGTATGTGCAAATTCTCAACTATTTTAGTTACTTGAATTCCAAAAGTGCGAAATTGAATTTAACCATAAGGCGCAAGCCTCAATATAATTGAAGAGCTTTGCTCTATAAGGAGCGACTTAATCTACTCATACACCTCACGTACAGTCTGCGATCGGAAAACGAGCCCGCTACAAATTGTCATGTGTGGCCGTTTACTGACGCACTGCCATTGTTTAGAAAAAAAGTCCCATGTAGCAGTTTATCCTTTGGTGCCGTTGCAGAAATAATACAGGAGTAACAGTCGAAGAAGTCAACGACCACCGATTGCCGGTCACCTGAAAGTCGCCAAACATCGAAGGCACTAACTGCGTAACAATGCACTTCTTACTGCCTTATACCATCAGAACAGTAGCAGTAACACCGCCGCCACCGAACTATAACATCACAGTGTAAACTTCCCGATTGGCTTCTAATAGTTTCGGTGCATTCGATAGAGTCTGAGTCGGCAGGCGCCACCGAAACTTTCGCGACTTTCGTGCATCGCGGACAACATCGATCATAACTCCCAACTTCCAACATTTTTAGTACATTAAAACCTCGCAACGCTTATAAGTTGTTAGCTAGCTACTACGATCGCGATGAGGCAGTGGGAAACAATTTATTTCCACGAGTTTCCGCCAGAGCGAAAATTTGCCGTTCGTTTTGGGAAATAACAAGCAATTTCCTTTTGCAGCTCCAGGTATGAAAATGTCTGCTTCAACCAGTTCTACGCTTTAGCGTTATCTGCCCTCATATATGTCAAATCTCTGCATAAATATGAAACTTCTTGGGATGGAGTCGAAAGTTGCACTAGCGATGATAAAATGCGCATGAGGCGGGAATAGCTAGCTAGCTAGCAGCTTTGCTAAGTCGGGCTTTCCGGCAAAATGATGAAATATGAAAAATCGTTTCCTTTCAAACATCAACGGCGTCGACTACCTATTACACTCATCTTCACTACTTACTACACTTTCACACTCGCATCTCAACGATAGGAACGACGTGTGGTGATGTTCGCTCGCTAGACGGCGGAGATGCCGGCGACGGCAAATATTGACACTAGCTTCTTGCATTCGTTCGCCTTTATTTTAGTAGGTCGATGCGCCTTGCCGATAACAAATGCTCCACGCGCGAGACCAAGTTAGTTGCATCGTCGAGTTGCTTTATCGCAGATGTATTCGAGTTTCCAGTTAAGATACCGATAATATACTGCGAAACTTTATGCATATGATTACTAGCCGGTGATTCTAGCAACGTGTAAAGTTTCTTAGGGCAGTGGTGCATACATCATGCTTGGGGAAAATTATTGGTGCAGATTCTGTCTCTCTGAAGTTCCATATCAGATATGCATAAT
>JARJDU010037184.1:0-21309 GCA_030264695.1 Lissagria laeviuscula | reverse complement strand
GACCATGTAGGGTCGGCTCGACCATGTAGGGTCGGCTCGACCATGTAGGGTCGGCTCGACCATGTAGGGTCGGCTCGACCATGTAGGGTCGGCTCGACCGTGTAGGGTCGGCTCGACCATGTAGGGTCGGCTCGACTGCAAGAGCCCGCAGATTGCTCGTTGAGGGTGTGGGTTGTACCTACTACTGGGTAGTAACTACTTAAATGATTTTTGTTTAGATTTTAACTGAAATTTCTTCAAAACTCACTCGCAAATCGTGACATATCGTCAGCTGTCATTTGCCAAGATCGGTGCGATTGAACATTCGACTTTTTTTAAAATTATTCTTCTCTAGTTTTATCGTTCTTTGTTTTAAGCTCTTTGTTTAGTCTTCGATTCAATGTTAATTGTGACTAGTTGTTACTATTTAGTACATTACACTTCACTCGCGTTATGACATTATATAAACTGTTGTTTTGCCGCGTTCCTCATTAATATACCACGATTGTTGCATTGTTGCGCAATGTTCGCATGCTCGACTGCGAGCGAAATTCGCGAGCGCACATTGCATTGTAGAATCGTAGTTTTGTTCGGACAATTAATCCAGGGATTTAAACCCACATCGGAAGCCAGAATCCGCAAGAGTAATGTGGGCATTCCAATAGCATTTAAATTATCTCAAAGATTGTACAATAATTTCATATTTTATTCAACTTCGCAGTTAGTTATTCATCATAAATTTCCTTCTGTTTCAAAGCAAGAATTTTTTATTTGACTGCATGGGTGTTTGAGTCATCCATGTCCGAACGTGATTACTTTATTAGGCGTCATTATCATTCCGATCCGATCTGGCAAATACATCTCAATCACAATCTCAATCAAGAACTAAAGCAATAACTATACTCGAACTTCTTCTTTTTCTTTTTCTTCTTATAGTACTTTCTGTTCCTCTTCTTTTGGTAGGTACTATGATGTGAACAGAACTGAATATAAGCCATCTATCTACGCATCTACTTATGCATCTATCTCTAAGAATAACTAAGTAAACTAAGTAGTAATTCGTGCTGCGTCGATGCAGCTTTCTTTGCTCCTCACAGTAGCCGAAGACATTTATCCATCGTACGCGCGTCCGCCGATCGTTAATTTACGATTGACACGCTTTATAATTTTTATCGAACATTGTGTAATTGCGATGTTCCTCTACTCTCTATATTATCTTTAATATGTGCTCATGCAGAGTAATTTTCTATGTAATCAACATTATCATCAACGTTATGATCGGTCTGCGAGTCAATATAAACATAACTTCGAATTCAAATCTTGTTCTTAGATGAAGAGATAGTCGTTTTTTTTAATGATTTAAGTAACTTCTATTTCTATAAAATGATTTTTGTTGTTCAAAATTGAAATTTTTGTTAGTGAATGTGAATAAGTTTATTATTATACTTATGTGGCAGATAATTAAGTTCTCTGTCATGATTTTTGTCCCCGGGTATAAATCACAGGAAAGAAAGAAAATTGACGCAATATAAAGATAATTCGAATTTTAACTACCGAATTATACAAATTATGAGTGCGGTAATTTTATAGATTTGAATAAATTGCGAACTCCATCACATAAACGCCAGAACGGAAGCTGCGCGTGAATGAGGCTTAAGCGTCGCAGGTCATAGCCAGAGAGTAAGTGGCATGGCTATAAATTTGTTCTAAATAATAAAGTAATTACCACCGTGCACCAGCAGCAGCAGCAGCTACGACCACGCTACCTGTAGACAGCTCGAGTAACACTTTTCCAATAAAAATATTTTATGAGTATGGCTTGTTACAGCTTTATGTATACATATAATATATATTATATATAAGCTGATATAGCTATGTTTAGTTATGTTCGCACAGCATGAGACATGTTTTTGGGAGTTTTGGAAGAAAAATAACAAAAAAATATATTTTCAATTGAAAATGATATTGCATTTTTTATTATATAAATATTATGTTTATTTTATGTTAAAATGTTAAAAATTTCTGAAATAATTTGTTAAAAATAATTAAATATAATATAATTAAAATAACAACATTAAATACTACTGATAATAAATATAAATTACTCTTAAATTGAAATAAAATTAAAATTTAAATAATAATTTCATATCCAATTAAAATCAAATTTATATATTGCTCAAATACATTTATTTATTTTAAATAATATTTACACAAAAATTTCAAAAGCCTAACCTCTTTAATTACTCTAATTACGTATATATTAAATATTAAAATTATTGCATAAGCGCAGTGCACTTAAGCCCCTTCTCATTTATTTGCTTATTTACAAAATCATCATCGTCTTCAGCCAATAGCCAATTTTCGATACGTCCAAGAGAGATAAAATCCCCTCGAAGATCAAGTATTAGCATAAAAAGCTGTAACATGTAGATCGAAGAGCGTAGAACTTGTTCTTCGTTCTTCGTTCTTAGTTTGAAATGACGAGCATAAGAGGACTGCTAGCGAAAAATAAAAATAAAAATGGATGATCATATGCAAAAGTAAGATCTGAGCAGCGGACAAACAACGGTTCTGTATCCGGCGACCGCGATGCAGAACTTGATGCTGGCAGCAAGCAAAACCAGCAGAAATAGTTATAAATACTAAGATCAAAAGAAATAGAGTATGGTATGAAATAGAACGAATCATAGAAAACAAAACGAACCCAGCATTTGATTCCTTATTGCAAAATATTTACACGCAAGCGATAGATGTGAACAACTGTGGTTTTACTTCGTATATCTTAGACACAAGCCAAGAAAAGTCAAGCCAGTTCAAAGCATGAAATTGTTTATAGAAACGTTTCAATATAATATGAATTCTGTAGAAATTGTTAAAGTTCTTGTTAAAATCTCGTTCTTCTTGTAATACTACTCATTCACATAACGAGGCGTTAATTACTAATAACTAAGTAGGATTTTTCATGTAATTTTTGTTATTATTAATTGTTATCATAATCAACAGATCAACAGCATGTGAAACTAAAAAAAGTTAAGGAATAATTGATAAGTAATTGATTACTTATAAAAACATTTACTTATAAACACTCGTTCTGTAGTGCATTTAAGTTGTTGTATAGCTTAATGTTACTTAACGACTATTTAATTGAGTTTTTCTAATTTATTATCTATTTCTTTTCGAGGCAAGTAGGTGCATAGTACTTTATCAAATTGTTTCGTAACGCTAATATCATTAGAAATTAATAAAAATTATAAATCATTGAAGCCTATAGTAAATAAACCGTTTATATTCTTTTTTAGGCTGGCACGCAAAGCTTAATTTAATTAGAAGAATTCTATATATAACAATAAATTGTGAAATATAAAATTTACCGTTTCTCGCAATTTATTTTTCAAAAATAAGAAAAACCTCCCATTTTTCCTTCGAAACTGATTTTGGCCGATACCTCAAAATATCAACGACCAAAGTATAATGAATTATATACCAAAAGAATTGTGTTTCAAAGCTCTATCTAAAGATATATGAATGATCTGCATTATGAGCATTTGTAGAAAAATCGTTTGTACATGAGCGATATGATCACGAAAAAATTGCGATTTGACAAAAATTTCAGCGAAAATCAAACTACCAAACTAATACTCATAGAGAAATGGTTCATATATCAAATTGTGCGTCTTGACTTTCTTTTTACAACGACATTAAAGTCATTCCTCTAGCTATAATATTTTCTTTGATTTATTAGATTTTCTCAAAAAAATTGGAAAAACCTCACTTTTTGGCTTCTAACCTGTTTTTGGCTTGTAACTCTAAGTATTGCCAAACAAAGTACAAAGAATTATATATCAAAAGAATTGTCTTTTGAAGATCTATCCAAATATATATGATTGCTTGAGATTATAAGCACTTGTAGAAAAAAGTGTTTGTACAAGAGCGATATGATCACTAGAAAATGGCGATTTGACAAAAATTTCAGCAATAATGAAACTTCTAAACTAACAATCATAGAAAAATGGTTCATATATCAAAATGTGAGTCTTGAGTTTCTGTTTGCAACGACATTAGACCCGTTTTTCGATCTATATTATTTCTCTTCGAAAATGAGAAAAACCTCCCTTTTTGGCTTCTCCACGGTTTTTGGCCTATAACTCTAAACATACCCGACCAAAGTACTAAGTAAACAATTGTCTTTCGAAGCTCTATCTAACGATATATGATTGCTTAACATTATGAGCATTTGTAGCAAAATCGTCTGTACATGAGCGTTATGATTACAAAAAAATGGCGTTTTGACAAAAACTTGAGCGAAAATAAAACTCCTAAACTAACAACCGTAGAAGAATGGTTCACATATCAAAATGTAAGTCTTATATTGATCTTTGCAATAAGATAAGAGCCAATTATCAGTCTATAAGATTTTCTCTCGCAAATGACAAAAATCCTCAATTTTCGGCTTTATTTTGTTTTTGGCCGATAACTCAAAACATCCCCAATTAAAGTACCAAGTTTTTATTTAATTAATTTGAAAATTAAATTATGTAACTTAATTTCAGTCGTTTATAGATCTAAATGTAAGTAGATACATTTTCCAAGTAATAATTTAATGACATTTTGTAAGTATTACTAGTATTACTACTCACGATGACAACATACCTTAGCATTTCTTATCATATCCTCTAGGATAGGATTACGATAGTTATTTACAGCGTACACTAAAGTTCGGAAACCATTCAAAATTTCCTAATGAAGACATTAAAAGGATATAAAAGCAATGCCATAAACTAGATCCCGATGCTGATGCTGCGTATATATATATCAGACGTAAATATCATATCGATATGCAAATCATCGTAAGAAGCCATAAATTAATCGATGAATTATTTATAATAATTACTCACAATCCAAGATTGTGCTCAATATGTATTTTAATCGTTTTCAATTATATCTTGCTTGGTAATTTTGTTGAATAATACATGCGATTGGATTTTATGTGAAAATTATTGCAGGCACAGGCAGGTTTCCATATTGAAATCAGTTATTTAATTAATTATTAATTAAATCTTTGTTCAGATATTGATATTTACGTTGGGACATTTATTTATATATAGAGAGGGGGGAGGAGATGTTGCATTTAAACAAAAAATAAAATAACATATACAGAAATACAGATAATTATTATATTTTACTTAAAAGTATTTTTGCATTTTTATTTAAAAAAAAAAGAGAAAATATTTCTATCTGCAATCATTTTTGCTATCAGAACAGAGCTTTTTTTTAAATTTTGATTAAAAAATAATTTTCGCTTTAAAAACTTTCTTTAAAGTTGTTTTTCTTCTTATTAAAAGTCCTCATAATGTCATAAATACTATAAAAATCATAAATATTTCCATCCGTATTATTTATTCCTTGCATATTTCCTTCTATCTATAATAAATCATCTATACACATATTTCCATGCATTTCGAATCATTTCTTCATTAACTCTGATATCAGTTTACATGACTATGCATCATTAGTAACTTACTTTGTATCAAAGTACTACATAAAATTAAATCCCAGATGGCGTTTTAGGTTTCAAGCAATTGAAACCAACAGCTACACATCATACACAACATGCTTAGCCTAAAGCCTTAGTCTTCTTAGCGTCCAGAACCTTAATCCACCATGACCAAATGCAACTAACTAACGATTAGCGAACAAATCGCAAAGAAGCTAACTGTAAACTGGATCAAACTAAACACCATGCATTTGCACCTCCATATCGGCATTACCAACCAAATCAAAAGTTACTTAAGTATATATCTAGTTATATTGCACTCGCACACACACATTCACTAACACACAACTGCAATTATCATATATATTCAGAATATTCATATATTCTACTTAGCATTCAAGCCACGTAGTTAAAATTTTAATTTGCACTTTGTACATGGCACTCACGTCTGTATGTATGTATGTTCTGCGGATGCATTGGCTAGTGGAATGAATAATTATTTGCAATACTTGGATTACTTCAATCTGAGACGGCGCGGGGCGGTTTGCAATCGCAATTGCTAATAGTCTAGCTAGAACGAGCTAGAAAATGCGCAATTATGCAGCAGATATATTCTTAGTTAGCTTCTAAATGTATCTAACAAGTATCTAATAAGTGCATTGAGGAAGGAAAAGACCTTGCGTCAAGTGATTCACATTCACACGCTCTGGATATTATGCAGATTGAAGAAATGATGAAACTGTGGACATATTTTATGTTTGACTTTAATTCAGGTGATTTTATTTAATCTGGTTTTTATTAGATTGATAATTAAAATAAACTTAAAAAGTTAAATAACTTGTTAGATTTAATTAAGAAAAAGAAGTAGAGCTTTTATAGGAATTATCCAAGCGCATGTTTACAAAAATAAGCGGTATATGAACTTAAGTTACCTTAGTTTAAAAAAAAGTGCTGAGCAGAGTCGCTTAAAGCTCTTTGGCAAATAGTTTGCCGGCCACTGGTGTAAAGTAATGTAACTTAAGTTGAGAGTTTACGTTTAAAGCTCTATTTTTGATGATTTTCGCTTTTAATCAACATGCAACTTGTATAATCTTTATTTAACTTATTCATTCTTTTTATTTGTTTATGTTTTATATAAGTTGCTTTTCAATTGTTCTTTAGGTGTTAAGTTATGACCTGAGAAAACCATTAAAATTATCTTGATTTGTAAAACATTACCAAATTAAATTGCTTTTTAAGTTGATTTAAATTAAATTAAATTCAGTAAAATCTGTTCAATTATTAACTAAAATCTTTATTTTATAGTTGAAGCTCATAGTTTATTAAATCTCTTTAAAATTATTTATAAAATTAAAAAAAAATGCTGTGTGGTCAAAGAATAACGTGACAGAAAATTACTTATAGGTAAAATATTACTTTTATTTTTATTTTTTATGTCCGGTGCCGGTCACTTTAATGACTCACCACACGATATTTATTACCTCCAGACGGCATTATCACCAAATTATCAAGAAATCCCAAGCAACGTTTTATTTTTATTGTTTCCCTGATTTGCATATTCCTCAAGAACTAAAATATAATTCATTGGATTGAACTAGTTATAGATTTAATCATTAAATCAATTGGTTTAATTCAATTCAAACTTTATTATTACTAATGCTGTTTCGTACTTACTTCCACCTGCAATAGAATTCATAATTCAACAAAGTTGCATCTTTTACAACAAATATGGCACCCTCGCGAATACACACTGACGCACTGCTTCCATTATTTACTCCTCTTGCCACCCCGCAAACCCTCATTCTTATCCTTGTACCTGCTTTATGTGAGTACTGAGTACTGAGCACTATACAGACATACATTTACAAAAGATACGTATAGACGTGACTCTCTGCAACGACTCCTCGCGGCCCCCAAAGTTTCTACTTTTGATAAACTGTCGTAGTTCACTTCACATTTGCTGTCGCTTGCCAGCAGTGTGGTGCCCACAGCGGTCCTGCAAAAGCAAATAGCAAAGTTTGTGCCATCCGAACAGGAAGTTTTATTAACCTCTAAAATATGCCTACTTAATACTAAATGTTGCAAAATTTACGTCAACCAAGCTATTTATCGCTCCTCAGAATTTGGGACGTCCTATACATGTATTTTCTTGCATGTGTGATGAACATTGAACAAAATTGTCTTTTATATAAGTGCAAAACAATGTCTTACTATAATTAAATAATTTAAAGTTTTCTTAAATAAATTAGCATCAGAAAAAAATTAAATTGAAGTAGAAATCCTAATCAGTAAGTCCCCTAAAAATTCGGAAAACTTTTCAATTAGAAAAACTTTCCCTAGAGGATTGGAAACAGCTGAAGGAAGAAGAAGTGGAGCCCAGGAAAACATAAGTCACTCAAATATCGACGGGTGCTGGAAAGGCACCGGGAATATTTACAATACCTAAAGGGAACGCAATTTCGCACGCAACGCCCTGGCGATTGCTTTAACACCGGTGGTGCCGTCGCACATAACAAACGAATTCACCTCACAGGCCCCCGGCAGCGGATACCGCACACTTTTCGTTTTTCTCTGCTACCTTTAGCTCTCATTTTGAAGACAGACAAGGAAACTAAGAGACTCACTGCACCAATGAGAACCAAGGCTAAGTAACTAACTTCGACTAGAACCTAAAATACTACCAACTGCCGTTTGTTTAATTTGAGAGGTAATGCATTATTACCTCCGGTCATTGAAATCCAGATCAGTATTTATTACAATTTTAGTAAGAAAAACGTTCCACATTGTTTAAACTTATTTGTAAATGCTATGTGCTTAGTCTTTTAGCTTGGTAAAATGTAGAGTTAGAATTATAATGCCAACCCTGTATGAAACACGCTCTAAGTTTTCTGCTTTAACAACCAGCCAGTGCCAAAGATCTATTACTATTTGCGCCAAGTTAATTTGTGCCGCTGCCGCCGAACTTAGGTACGCAAATCACCGCGCGAGAAATAACGCTCTTTAACAAACATTAACTAAGTATAACGACGCCAGCGATTGAACTCTAGAGCGCTAATCTATCGGTTTTCCTTTGTGTCTGTCTTTTTCGCCGAAGAACCCATTTCTCCGAGTGTGTGGCGGTTGCAGGATGCCCGCCGCGTCGTTCCGGCTAGTAAACACTTCGGAAAAGTTCATTCTGCGCAGAGTGAAATACGAAGATGTCGGTATGGCCTGATTCATTTCATTTTGCAGAGGGCTAAAGACATTAAAAACACTCGGCTAGAGCTTCAATTAATCCTATAGCTTCATCAATATTATATTAAACTAAACATAAACACTGATTTAACTTACAAATGCACTTGCCTAGGGCAAATGCAAATGTAGATTGAGGTAGTGTATAATAAGTAGTAAGTTGAACATAAAAGTCAAAGTACAAAGTTTACATTGGTCTGACAAACTAACTGAAAGTACATACTCGTAGATGCAATGCAGTTTGCTATGTAGTGTATGCATATCTACCCACACCTACACCACGCTACATTTCATATGGACACTTTCCATCTTGCCCCCTCGAGTAAAATGCTAAATGTGGTAATGAGGAAAAGTGGGAACGTATGCGGTGTGCATAAGCATATGCCGTAAATTGCTTAGCTTGTCCATATAGTCTTGGTTTTCCACATGTCTGCTTGCTTATTTCACTTTCGGGAGTCATTAAGCTATGACACAGTTTCCATTTCATATTCTACATAGGTACGTTGTATGTATACACTACAGTATGGTATCAGAAGTTAAGTTTTTATAAGCTATATGTATTATTTTTAATTAGAATTAGAAATTCTTGAAGGTAATAAAGTTGGGATTTTATTCAGAAAAACACTCACATTTTTCCTTTTTATATAAAATTTTAATTATAAATATCTGCTGTAACTATATAAGTAGTTTAGTCGTGTGGTAGGATAGTCATATGAGAAAGGGTGAAATTATTTCGGTGAAAGCTTTATGAGTTTCTAGCCATTGCCATCAGTAAGCAACTCTCATCACCGTGAAACGATTTTAATTGACGCGTAAAGTTGCAAAGTTTAAGTAAGGATATTTGTTAGCTTTGCATTAAAAGTTTCTCTTATGTCTTCTTGTTCCAGAAATTTACAAAATATTAGCTTTCAAATGTTCAGGTTAGATCAACTTTACTGATAGCTAGAAAGCTCGAAAACTCTTCACTAATTTTGGCCATAGGCTTAAGAAAAACTTTGTTCAGCATATACTTAACTAACAACGGGAGGGGAGTAGTATTTAATTAAATTATTGAAAACTTTGAGTTTTCAAATTTTGAAAATAAGTCCTCTTCCTCCTCCACCACCATCTTTTGTTAGAACAACGTATCCTGTTAATCGCAGCTTTTATTCTTTTTGTGAGACCTTTCATAGTTTGAGAGGTCTCCCCGTTGGATTTTTAGAAGGGTCGTAGTTAGAGTCATAAGCGCTCCCAGTTTCCTGCGTCCCGGTTGCCAGGACTTAGCTAAAACGCTGTCTTTTGGTACTAAATTCAATTGCAATTATAATGCAATTTAGGAATGACAATAACAAATAATAACTAAATATGAAAAATGTTGATGATTGAGAAAGACTGTGAATGTAAGTGCATCCCTGAATTCTTGTCTAATAGTCACTAACTCTATAATAATCTAGCAGTAGGCATTATATCAAAATTTGTAACTAATACGTTTTCCAACGTCAATAACATCTTCAGCGTTGCAACTAACAACAATTACTGCGAGCCTGGACCAAATTGCGCTCGCCAGTAGTTGGTTATAGGTATTAGTCGTTGGACCAGCGCGTAATTGCCGATAATACGCTTGAAACAATCAATTAGAGGTGTTCTTTTTATTGCAGCGATTGATTTTTATCGCATCCACTCACTGTACTTTGTAGATTTTTGTTCTGTCTATACATCTATAATTACCTTTCAGGATTTTCTCTTAGTGCTTGCGCACAAGGGCAACTAGCGTTATTGCTATCATTGCAATCGACAATTTTATAGTTGAATTTTTGCAATTGACGTTTGTGACCTTCCTAAGAAAACAATGTCACAAACATAAGATTCAACTATTCATGCATTTATAGAAAAAGCATAGTGTTTACAACCAGATACTTCATAAGGTTCATATATTTGCTTGTCTGCATTCACAAAAGCGAAAGTTTTATTTGTATTGCATACTGGTCAGAGGACACTTTTATAAACGATGAGGAATACGTGTATGTCATGTAAAACGTTTTAATTGACGAGCGCTTTGATCATTTGTAGCAATTAACGAGCAATTTTCATTATACGAGCAGCGTTTTGATACAAAATTGCACATTTTCACTGCAATTACCTTAATTTTCAACAACATTCCACAATTATATAAAAATTCAATAATTACTGCCCATGCAAAAAACTATTTTAATCGATAAAATATTCCTTTAAAAGCGTTTTTTGTTATCAAACCTTTACCAAATTAAAAAAGATACGAAATTAGAGACTTCAACGACATTAATCCGCAGCGGTAATTAAAACCTGAAGCTCCCGCTCCTTGATTATCTCATCCGTTGATGCAATAAAAATTAATCAAGCGGAATGTGTTTCAACACGTTGAAATTAATTATAACCCGCTCGGGCCCGCTAAGTCTACCAAACTCGAAGCACTTTTAAAACTTCTCCAAGAGGTGCGTCAGGCATTAAAACTGCATGCTGAAAACTTAAAATTTACATCCGCACTGCACTATTTCTTCCTTCTTCCTTCTCTTCGGAAGGAATGGGAAGAGAGGTATTGCTAAAAAACTCCTCTCTGGTCGGACACTTTGCACATTTAATTCTTTTATTCATTAAGTATATTCATGCTTTCCGCTTCGTTTTTCTAGCAACCTGCAGTGAAGGAAACATTCCGAAAAGGGTTTTACTTGGCGCATTGTAACCTTGTAACCTAGGTTGGGGTCGTCATCATCTTTTTTCTACCCTAAGAATAAGAATAAATGGCCGTAAGAGAGAAAACGGCTTACATGTCCGTCTAGTCCTTTTCATTCAATAGTAAAGCGAAGCCATTAAACTTTATGATCTCTAGAATTCGGTTTTTGCACTTTTTATTTTACTATAAGCTACAATGCTTACATACCATGTGTCCAAATTCTATATTTAGACAGAAGCTTTTTTTGTAGTTAGTGCATTGACGTGTAGTTGTTGAATAGGGTTGTTTACAGTAGCTCTGAGCTACTGTTTTTGTCCTCTTTTCCAAGTCACAATTACCCCTTTCTTGTCTTTGAGCCTTGTAAGGCATTTGTCACTAATGCTTGCTGATGTTTTTATTCTGCATGGCAGCATCGACTTAGAAGGACTTTGTTGGCACTAATTAACCAACACTGTTCTGTGCTCAAGATTTCAAGGCCAAAGATTAATTTATATATATTATAAATGAGTAGCAATCACTTGAAGTCTTAAATAAATACGTCTGGAATTCAGGACTTTTTCTTTGTTTTATAGAGTCGTGTCGTCACCTTTGTCACCCTAGTAGTTTGTTCGGTCGATATTCACGTCCTTCACGTAGCTGTTATTTGCTCAAAGTCTCACTCATCAGACGGGGGTAAATTCTAGGTCTGTCACCTACCAACTTTTTCCAACTTAATTAAAAAACTTAAGTCGTTTCACGATTTGTTTGCGCTTTTCTTAGAGTTACTTTCATTAACGCAATGTTTTATGGCTTAAATCCGAAGGATATCAAGTTTTTTTTGCTTCATTATTTTGCCAGTTTTTTTTTTGCAATTTTTATTTTATTTTAGTATATGTAGTAGTATATTTTTAGATTTAAAGTTATTTCGGATGGAATAAAATCCCAACGGAAAACTAATATTTTATAAGCAAATTGTTCAAAGTTTTTCAATTTGTTTCGAACGAATGAACCGAATGGCGTTTTAACATCAAAACAAGTGCATTAATTGCATTTCGAAATGCATTCGATTGTGCAATATATGTAAATCTATATAGGAATTGCTAACTACTACAAAAAGAATTGTTTAAATAAATAAATACATTTTATTGCTATTGAACGAGTCTGCTCGTGTTTATTAGTTTTATTAACTAATTACATAAATAAATTTGATATAATACATTTGCTTATAATATTAAAAATGGTTAATCAACATTAATTTTGTTAAGTGTAATATATCTAATGCTTACAAATGTTAAACAGCAACAGCTTTGTCTGGGGTTCTTATAAGGGGCCAGTAAAGCTCTAGAATTCAAGTGTCTTAACTTTTACGATCGAACGAGAAGACGCATAAAGCTCCGCCGACGACATGCGAATTATATGAATGACAAGAAGCAAGAGAAGAGTATTTTATATCGTCTAAGCGCAGCAACATAAAAACTGAGTGAAAATGAAGACAAAAAACTAGAGCAAGAAACGCCAATAAAGCTTTCTCGTCATGTCAAAAAGATGCAAATCATAAAAATATTTTAGCCAATAGAACGATAAACAATACACCTTTACAAAGATAAAAATTACCACTAACAAATATTCAGGTAATATAGAAATTTAAAAAGATTGTTATTCCAGCATTTGTTTTTATTACACTTTGACCTTTTTTTGTCTGGGCGCCGGCAATAAAAACGCAATTTTCCGCTCATAAAAACTATCTCTCATTTTATTTCGTATTTCCTTTCGCATTTTCGCATTTATTCCCATGCACGCAGTGCAATCCGAACAGATTTTCTTAGATAAATCAGACTCAACTCTCAAGAAACACCTTTTTTATTATTTCGCCTTGTTTCTATTACTTATTCCTCTCTTTTCGTTGTGCAACTTATTCAATTTTCAATTTCAAAGACTTAATTTTGTTATTCCTCTGCACATTTTATATTTTCTGTAATCTAATATACGAACTGCTATATGTATTGAAATAAAACAGGATAATTCTTTAACATGCACATATCTTTTCATTTCCACTTGTTTGGGTTTACGACTAGACTAACCTCGGATTGTCGCGTAAAAAGGGAAAAGAGATATACAAAAATCAGATTTGACAAGTGAACATTTGGTATCTTTAAAGATAACAATTCCCCTGAGATGTGTCCGCACGTAATAAAAGCCCTACAGTAGTAGCAAAACTGTTTTGACTTGACTTGACGAAAATATTGATGAAATTAATAAAACAATAGCCTTTCTACTGAGATAAAAGATAAAAGAGTCATTTATAATAGAATAACGCCAATTCTTCTATCTAATTTCCCCAAAATTAACTTGACAGATTGCGCATTTAGTTCGCCGCGAGCATTGCGTTTCTTTTCGTTTCCTTTTCTGATGTCTGATGTTTCATCTCAAATCTTAAATCACCGCAAATTATTCTCGCCACATAAAAGAATGCTCAGCTACCGCAATCGAGCAAAGAATATCTGACATAATGAAGCGCAAAGATACGAAAATGAAAACCTTTTTATGTTGGCAGCGGACGAAAGCTTTATTTTTGCTAGAAAAATTTGCCTTAGATATAAGTTAATTTTCCACAGATTTATCTTCAGTCGTTTCTCGGTTAAGCAGCCAGCGGGAAAACAATGCATCAGGAAAGTTATCTCTTTATCAAAAGATGCCATTTTTTAATTTGAAACTATTTGCAATCAAAATATAGTACCAAAACTAGTTAAAGAAATTTAAAATAAATATCTAAAAAAGTACAAATAAGTAAGTAAACTTTATGCATGGTAATTATCCTTAAATCCAGCTTAGTCTAAGCACAACATTGCATTAGCACTTTAATAAGTTAATTAATAAAAATGCAAAAGAGGAATAAGGGAGTTAGACTTAACTAAGAGTTGCAAATCCACAAGGGGAAAAGAAAAAAGTTTTAAGCTTACACACTCACCGCTCATCTTGATATTCTGGCGTTAAAGTACTGAGTTTTTAAATCCCGATGAACTTGATGTATTGTGTTAAAACAGAATTCATCTTCTGTATACATACCTGAAAAACAAAGATTTTATCATCAGTATTAGCAGCAGTTCAGGTAGATAACGCATTGAAATCGAAGTGTGCCAAGCAATTTTGTCATATTATCGATAGCACACGCAAAGACGTCGATAGCGGCGAATGCAAACCATTCGAAATGTCGGCCGAAATGTTCCAATGTCTCACTTTTATGACACCACTTTAAGTTCGGCCGTTTTCGATGCGCACATTTCCCTATTACTTTAGTCCATCCATCTAGGGCAATCTTCTTCTCTAGTTTTCCCCTTTTCGCCTTCTTTTATACATTTTTATTTCATCGTTTTATATTTGCCTGGTTAGTTTTTTAGGTTTAGCTTTTACTTCTTCTAGGTTTTCACTTTATTTTCTATTTCTTGTATTTTTCTCGGTGTTTATATCTTTCAATATCAGCAATAGAGGCAAATGTTTCGGGAAAATTGTACCAGTTCTACTAAAACATTTAGTTTTCTCGTATTTTTTAGTTAAAATACAAGCTGTACGATAAAAGCTAAATAAATTATAATAAAAATATATATTTTTAAATAATTCAGATTTTGAACACATTGTAAGTCTTTCTACCTTTTGGTTTGGGCTGACAGGAATAAAACGCCTCTTCCAATTCGCGTTTGTATTTTCCATATAAACTGCAATTTAAATTTAAACGCGACCCTCGCAATTGAATTTTCTTTCGCTTTCGAGCGATGCGCTATAAAAAGAGTCCCAAAGCGAAAGCAGAAGGAGGAAACTCGTCATCAGTATGGTAGCAGCACTGGCGATATGTGAATGCACTCACAAATATACATACATACAGTGTGTTTCATAGTTTCATTATTATATTTTCGTTGTAAACTTATGAAATCTGCTTTGAAATACAGAAATAAAAAGAACAAGAGAAAAGATAAATCACCAGCACACTAGCAGCCTGTTTACAGAATTAGATGTACTGTCTGCGGGCGGAAGGAAGTCGAATACGAGCAATTGCACCTTGCCTGCTAGGCTAGCAATCTCCTCGACAAAAAGCAGCATCGCGAAAGGTTCCGAAAGGATGAATGAAAAAAAACATCTACGAAGGAATAAATTAAAATACGTTTTTTTGCACGAACGTCCTGCACAGCCGTAAAACCCTTCAGTTCACCCCTACTTCCTTCTTCTTCTAATTTTGGCTTAAGTCCAAAGAGTTTAAGCTGGAAATGGAGCAACCTCCCTTCTTTATTATTTCCGCTGTGCCACAAGAATTAAATAACTTTGCACATTCTTTGCAATCTTTTTCTTTTCCTGCAGCTTCAGTTGTTTATTTTTTTTTCTTTGTTTAATTTTAATGTAATACATACATTTAATTCCTGTAATTTTATTTATTTATTTTTATCAAATGAAAATTCCTTCATAAAATATTTTTAAAGTTGATTTACATTTGAAAAGATGTTGTAACTTAAACGGGATATCAATCAGATTTGAATTAATTTCTTAATTGTCTATCACCTCATCCATAAACGTCAATCAAAGTGCTGCTTCAGCATTCAATTCGATGCGAAGCGATCGAATATCATTCAAATTTTACTTACTTACTACTCGCACAATTTTTGTCTCTTTCTTCGTTCGCTTTGGAGAACTCCAAGAGCTTCATGATGGTTCTTTCTATCCAAGCGTACTTTGAAACGAATTGATTTGTTGACATCAAAAAGCTTCTTGATCTTCGCAGGCAGTCCTCAAAGCTAAATTGTGACGACCATTCGTCAAAAATCTAATCAACATCCACATCATCACAGAATTTCTTTCTTTTATTGATAAATTCTTGTTTTATTGTTATTATCATTACGCTGTACTAAAATAATAAATAAAATTGATTATCTGAGTAAATAAGCTTGTGGTAAGCTTTTACTCAAAAAATCTAAGAACACAAAAAACAAGTGAAAGCTGAGATATCCTGTTAGGATAAACTGCATAAGTTTCCCAATTTATAATACAAAGTGTTCTAGTAACTCTATAAATTTATTGATTGAATTAAAACCTTGATTTTAAACTAATCAATGTATTTACACAGTATAATTGTTTTTCTTTTTATTTTAAGAAAATGATCAACGAATTTATTTTCTTATTTTCTTTGTCTTTACCCTATTTTTCTTTCCTTTCCGTGTTTTGTTTTTTATTTCTTTTCTCCTAGGCAGTCTCTCATCGACAGCTAGCCTATACGGATCGTCAGTCGAGGGCGATGATTTATTGTTTATCGAGCTTCCATTTTCCTCCCGATTCTCGTTTTTTCTTGGAATCCCAACACCACGGCGGAAACTCCAGTTCCACTTCTAGTTCAAGAAATGCGTGAACTTGGAGTGCACATCGGCAAAAGGACGAAGACGAAGAACGAGTGCCAGCAAACAAAAATTTATTATATTTCCGCCTCTTCGGGTTTTCTCTTCTTCTACGTTCTTTTTTTTTTGTCATTCCGCCCTCTGTTTTCATAAAGAAAATCGAAGAAAAACAACGGTTGTATAGCTGAGCTAGTAGCTGGTAGTAGCACTTCTTGAAGATGTCGATGTGATATCCTTCTAGGAGACAATCGAATCAAAGCAGACCAAACCAAACTAAACTAAACCAAACCTAAGTTTAATATCTTCAGAAAAATCTTATGATAACAATAATTTTTTAATAATATATAGTCGTTTTTCAATTTTTTTTTTTAAGAAAAATGTTAGTATTTTTTAGAAAATTTTCTTTAGTTTTTCCAAGTTGTAAAAGTACCAAAATGGCATAAAGTAAAACTCTCCATTGATTTCAAACACTTTGGCGGACATAAATCCACTCAAAGTACTTACACTTTGTTCTAATACACTAAAACCCTTTTAAGGACCCTTTGCGATTTAACAATTATATATTTTTCTGTAAGTAGGTGTTTACTACCTTCTTAAGATCTTAATTTAAGTTCACACGATCGTTTTATACTATCGGAAACATTTAAAAAATATTTTTTTAGTTTAAAATAAAATAAAATATATATATGGTATCTTTATATAGAAATAGGGGTTGAAAAATTCTTAACATGGCAGTATTAGCCGCCCTAGTCTAAATCGTAAGTCTGTCACCAGGGCAATTTTCAATTGATTTACATCGCCGGCATGCCTAGCACCAATGGGACCACCCTAAGCCTAAACTTCCAACTTCACATCACATAATTCTTGGTCGTTTGCAATGACAGCAACCCCTACCATCTCACATTTACCCTTTCCGTTATAGTTTTGCACATAAATTCAGGACAAAAAAATCAATTCTATGCCAAACAGTCTATGATAAAATTAGCCGAGGTATATAATACAATAACTGATAAAGATATATTTTTATTTATTTATTTGGGGGATCCAGATAAATGAGTTTTAAACGTGAAACAAATAATTTTAAACTTTGTCATAGAGATAGCCATCAATACCAGCACGTTTTGTGTTGGTAAAGAAGGCAATAGAACGGAAACGCCTAGAGTGCTAAAAGCAGGAAAACACATGAGCAGGAAAATGTTATTACTATTACAATAAATTATGATTATCTGAGGGAAAGTCCCATTAGGGTTGTAAATATCAGGTGTGCGAGTAGTTCACTTCGCAAGCGTGTACGTGCCCACCAAGAAGCTACTATTTTAACCAAAATAAAAATTTTCTTTTACCTTAAAAACCTAACCTAATCTAACTTAACCTAACCATAGGAATCATACAAAAAAAAAATTTATATTATTTTTCTTTTCTACAACTAAAATCAGTATCTAATGGAATTTAAATTATCCCTAAACATCAATTATATTCCCATATAATCTAATTTACTTAACCAGTTGAACAGAGTTAGTTATTTAGTCTCTAAACGACTGAATATTCTCTCTATTCCTCTCTTCGTTCAAACAGCAAGAAAGGAGAATCTAGCGATTTCCATGTATTGCATGTATCTATCCATCTGATTAGTAAGTGCGTGCTGACGTCGAACTAATTCGCTTTTATTATGATAAATCACCGTTGTTCGCCAGCGAATATAAATTATCTCGAACGTTCTACGGTTTCCTAAACTATTTCGAGTTCTTACTCTATACTTCTATCCACTGTGCTCATTCAGACATGTACCACAAGAGTTAGCTGTTTGGAAACTTCAGTTTACTTTAATTTACTTTGGTATGAATTCATTTTGATAGGAACCAAACTGTATAGGTTTAAATATCCCAAGATAAGAATAACAACGTGGCAATTTATGCAATTATTATAACTCTCTCGATTCGAAAATATTTATTATTTAATTAAATAACTCTTGCCAAACGAGTCGAGTAAATTTAGTTTCAATTGTGGCGTAAGGCGTTCTGATTACATATTTACATATGGGGCCAATTTGCTTGTATCAAAGCACAGAAGCGATGAACAAGTCGCCTCCAGGCGCCTCAGCCACCGAGAATTTCTTGATTTAGATAAGACAAGTGTGGCATCTGCCATTAGATTAAAATTTTACTCCCTTTAGGGTTTAAAGTTAATTTTGGTTAAGATCTACTAAAGTTAGGTTATGATAGGTTGGGTTAGAGTTACTCTTCTTCTTCTTCATCATCTACTTCTTCTAGTATATTTTTATTAAATACACACATGGGGCGTTTAATCTAATTGTGAATTAAATTAAATTTGTTACATTGTTTATATCTCGGTGCCCAGTAAATATATAAAATATTCATATCATATTTATATAGATAGCATGTGAATATGTTTGAAAGTAAATGTATGCAAAGTGTTCGATAATGATGATGGCTATGAGTACCTATGGCAAGACGATGGAATCGAAACTTTGTTATTATAATTATGATCATAATCAGAATTCGATGCACAGCTATCTATAGACTATATAAGAGATTTGTCAGAGATTCAGAAGCTCTATGACTTGTTTGGAAACACTTTGACGTCTTGTAATTTATTATCGTAAGTCCGGCATCTATCTAAAAATTGTTATGCTCGTAATTTAAAACATCATGAGCATTAAGCATTAAGTATATCATTAAAACAATTAATTGTTGTCAAAATTTGATATAATTTATTACCTATTTTAACATATCTGGTAAATTATATCATGATATTATAAATTTATAATTGCTAAATGAATATAAATAATTAAATAATTAAATAAATAATAAACTAACAATAAAGCTTTAATTTTTTTATCATTTAGCCAATAATATCTTAATTTTTTGTGACCATTTTATTGTTTTTTATTTCAAATTGCCGCCATTTTGACACTAATTTAAATTCCGAAATAAATTCTATGCTTCGTTGTAGAGAATTCATTTTAGTTTTGATTTTTACAAGTCCAGTTGCTTTACGATGTACCAGTTCATCGAAAACCTCGCAATCAGCAAGAGAGAGCATCCTGGAAGCCACCCATGAATTTATCTGCCAAATTCAGTGAAAAACTATACATATTGACAAAATAAATATCTCTGAAAAGTAAAAATGTTGCTTTACAAAAATCATAATGTTTTATAAAACTATAATACTCAAAATAAACTCATGTTTAAGGGCTTCAGGCTTTAGCCCCACCTTAAATAAATATTTTAAAATACTCCAAGCTTATGATATTCTATAACTCGTATGTTAATTTAAACTTAAAATATATTTATGCATATGATTAAATTAATAATTTTCATATTAATTTAATTATAGTCGAAATAATGAAGTAATTGGACCTTTGACACCCAGTAGGAAGCAGTTGTAAAATCTAGTGAAAATTAAAAGACAAGAGGAGATAATGCGCAAACCAGAAATTATAAATTCGCATCACGATCACACAAACGAGCGTACAAGAGAGGCGGCAAATGTATGCACAATAAGCACGTATGTGGCCCCAGTTAGTTGGTTGGCTTGCTTGCCGCCCATTGCCGCCTGCCTCTGCCAGAAACTTGGCTCTATGTGCGTCTGTCTGACTTATTATTTAATTTAACTGATTCAATAATAACTAGGAACTCGCTCTCTGACTAATTTAACGTAATTTGATTATGTCTACATCAGGGGCGGAGCTGGATTGTCCAAAATTATGGTCAAAGTGCTCATTTGTTCCAGCGCATGAGTTATAGTTATAATTATTTATTTAAAATGCCAAATGAAAACTTCTGAATCGGTTGAATTTGCTACAAAATAATAATACAATGGGTTATTCGGGTAACAACAAAAGATACATCGAAGAAAACTGAGAATATGCGATTTATATATACGGCTGAAATTTTCCAAGAATACAATGACGACTGTATTGCCAATTGTTTGCTTCGTTGGAGCCGCCAATAAATATAATTTCGGTAAATCTTGAGCCCACGATTCCAATACTCTTTCTCATCTCGAAATCTCTTCGATTCTTCGCTTTCTAGCAATATTATTGCAACTTCATTCAATACATTCAATAAATTTCTATATATCCTGTGAGTAGCTATAGACTTCGATGTTATATCAATTACGACGCTACAGGAGGCATTTTAATTATAAATCGAATGCAGTGAAAATAGATATTTTAAAAGAACAACAATTAACTAAAACACACAAAAACAGCTTCCTGTTTTACTATGTAGCTAGTTCATGAGTATAGAGGAGATGCTGTGACAGCTTTTTAAAAGGCAACAAATTAGAAACCTTTAAAAAGGCGTACTGTTGCACAGAGATAAATGACTACACGAAATTGTATCTCATTTGTTTGATTATTTGAATAATTTCCAAATTAATTCCCGGTTCCAAGTTTTTAAACACGCGCTCAGGTTACGTTCTTTTTGGCTTTTAATGTCAGACGTTCGTCAATGTCAAACCTGGATGTTCTTATCCTTTATTTTTCTCTTTCTTCTTTTAAATTAATTTACAAACTTTTTGAAAAATTACTTTTAATT
>JARJDU010037175.1:0-11764 GCA_030264695.1 Lissagria laeviuscula | reverse complement strand
CGTTAAAACGTTTACGTAATTAACACAATTGCAATTTAAACCGATTGTAAGGACATTGTAAATATGCTACCGTATGCAACATACCGCAATAAAGCGTTGAACATGCAGTAATGTGTGGAAAGCATTATAGCACTTGCAAACCCATATTGCAGATTAGGTATGCTGAACTGGATATTAACCGAGAATTGTATTACGCCCCGCACGTTTGGAATATACGTTTCATGATACGAGTATTTGATAGTTCTAGATAGTTATTGCACACATAATTATTGCAATGATTTATCATCTCAAAGAAGCAAGATAATCTAGACCACATTTGAATGGAATGATGAATTATTGTCATCTTTCAATAATTCTCATGTTACTGTATTTGTATACGGTCTTCATTAATGTTTGAACATTGGAGTCGTCGTTAACCGTAACTCCGTCTTCCCATTGCAGCTTCAACCTGCCTCGTTTTCTTTCTGCGTGCACTTTAAAACTACGTTGAATAAATAACCAATTATTAAGCAAGTAATAATTATGTTGAACTAGAAAACTTGAACAAAAGTTTAAAAATTAGCCATAATCAAATATTCCATTAAGTTGAAATCACATTCAGCACACGTACACTAAGTTTGAGCCAAGTTTACGATTTACTCGCAGACTACTAGAGTTCCGACTTCTTGTCATGAATGTACCGATATATACTGAAAGCTTCTTCTTGTAATAATACTGAAAGCAGTTTCATATTGGTTCGCACTGAAGAAGCTCTTTGCCAAGTTGCGTACACAACAGTAAGCAAAGTGGAATCCTAGCACTGTTTAGTTTGATAATTAATTTTGTTTGATTTTAGCCGCGGGCGCTGGAATAAGCGACGGTAAGAGCTTTAGATACACGTATTACACGAATGCTAGGTAATTTTATACGTTCTATATGAGAAACGGATGTTTAGTGGACTAGGATTTAAAGAGAGGTTTAGATAAGTTTCGCCCAAGTTATCCGCTTTGATTCTATCTATTATTACCCTAAGCGCAATTTATTATTGGTTTTGGATTAAACTTTATGTATCAGCGTCACATATACCAAAAAACAATTTTAATATTTTTCTAATTTATATATAACATCAAATGTATACTAACACGAACACACATTTTGACAATGAATTAGCAGCATCAGTATTAAAATAAACATACTCCCGTTTTCATTTCTTACAAATCTAAATATTTATAGAGCAAAATTTAAATACTTGAAATATTATATAAATAAATCACCAGAATATTTGATAAGCAGTTTGTGCATTTTAAATATTAAACTTTTTCCAAATTTTTTCCAAAATTTATCAAAGGCTTGTATTTAATCCAGGAAGGCTATAGAAACTAATTTATATTGTCAAAGCACTTTTTTCATTTTATTAATAATGTAAAGTTCTGAAACACTTTGTAATTTCTATTAAATACAACACTTTCTTAAAGTGCTGTTAGAGAAAAGTAATTATTTTGTCCTTTGAAGTGTTTTCTACCTTAGATTTGTATCATCTGTATTTTGACGCGGTTTAATTTTTTGATATAAGGAACAGCATAAAAGATGAGAAAACTCAATGATAAAAACTTTTAATAAATGTAAAGGACAAAACTAAAACTTACCAAATATCACGTTGTCTTATTGCAATTTTCATTTTATTTTCTAGCACGTGTTGATGCGTTAAATGTAACCCCAAAAAACTGACATAAAAACGAAACGACCGTCTGGCGTCATTCATAAAACAAAAGTCGAAGTCCCCCGGAAATACTATGAACAGTCCGTTGTATACATTAGAATAATAAACGTTGAGTGTTATTTATTAGCACCAAAGAAAACTTTTCAATCGGAAACAATGTTTTATGAACCAAATTTAAAAACACCAAGTTTGCATTCCACGACAGATTAAGTCTTTTTTCTTTGTTTCATTAAGAAATTCTCTTTAGACGTACTGTATACAGATCTAGATCCATCTACGATTACTAACAGGAGAAATGTATATAAATTTTTACATTATTACAACTTTGGTGTTACGTCTTTGATGCAATTATTATTTTTCAAAGGGACAGAGTACTTTTTCACGCCTGAGAGCATAAACGAGAAAGTGGAAAAGCGAGCGTTCCAAGAGAAAGGAATTAAGTAACGAACGACGCAAAAGTTTGAAGACCTCATCTTGCGTGTTGTAGGTGCACGTTTCCAAAGAAGAGTTTTTTCTTCGTACTCTTCATCTACTTTTTCGTTTCTTACGTTTTATTTTCTTCCCGGCAGCAGTGTCGACGCACGAGAAAGTTGACGGGATATGACTGAAGTTGTAGAGTTATTTGCGGGAGACACGTTCTTCGCGTTCGCGAGTTTTCTGAACGAAGTCAGAATCGTCGCCTGCAGATTTGGAAATGAGGCGGTAGCGCGATTTGCATCAGACGCATCAGACAATGAAAATAGAAGCCATTTTCTTAAAATATGAACAAAAAATTCGAAACTATTTGAATTTTCCATCTAGTGACAAAATAAATAGTTTTTTTGAGAAAAAAAAATTGCTGATTTGGATAATATTTAAATATATGTATTTCAATATCCGACTTTTTATGTTGGCAGCGCTATGTGTTATTGCATTTCGTCGGTATTTCATGTGATTCTTTTCAAAATAATATAATCAAGTCAACTGAAGAGATGCGAGTGCACGTATCGTGTGCATAAGCATGCGAGTACGCTTATCCCACAGATCTTATTCACTTATTCCATTTTTGTCTTTCTTTGAGTTCTCTTCTTTTATTATATTCCGCGTTTCTTTATTTCATATTCACTATTCAAATAGCGCGCGTGTGCTCACACGAATGCTTTCTAATATTTGGAAAGCAGAAGCGCAGCAAAGGAAATATTCCCGCATGAGTATGAAAAGTTTGAAATTTAAGTTTCAAAACTGCGAACTGAAAAAGGAAGAAGTTGACGACTATGAGGCAGCTAATATAAGATGAGAAAAATACGTACTGGTAAAATTCAAAAAAAGTAAATGTAATACATCATAATGACTGAAGTAATGGTCATATAGGATGAGCTAAATTTTTCGTTTTATTATATTTGTATTTAATCTATTTATGCAAATGGAAAATGCTTTGGTAAAGGAAAGATATGTCGTTTTATAAAAGAAAGATACTTAAAACGGAAAAAAATATCTCAATCTAGAAAAATTCGGAGAAAGATCTTAGGCCATATACTTGAAAATAATGTATGGAAAACATAATATAAGCTGAAAATATATAGCTACTACAAGAAACAAAAATTTTCGTTGCAAATGAACAAAGATTGCATCAGGCAGGACATGTTATGAGGATTAAAAAGAAAAAGCTACCAAATAACTACTTAACAGAAAAATGCAAGGAACAAAACCTATAAAAAGTTCAGAAATAAGAAGCAAAAACTTGACAAACAAAAACAGTAAAGAAATACTCAAGACTAGAAATTTGAAGAAAAAAAATGGCTACGAACAGGAAAATTTAGAAGAAAAAAAATTAAGATACGCAGAACCATTGATAGGAAGAAAATAGTTTACCATGATTACAATACGAATACCTAATACTTTTAGAAATCTTTTACTTTTTTTTTGCAAATTTATAGTCGGAAATTACATTTTAAATTGAAATTATGGTCCATGTAAAATATGCTACCTGTTCACTTGGCACTTTGCCATTTCCAGTTCTGTTCAATAAGTAATTCCTTTTATTTAAAGCCCTTAAGCATGATAAAGTGTTTATATTACACTTAATTTAAATTAAAACAAGTTTAGATACCTATAAAGACGAGATATACTTGCTACCAGAATTTTGGACTCAGGAGCAAGCTAATCGTGTACCCCAAATCTTAATACTGTCAATCATTATTGTATCAACAAAAAAAAAAAACAGAAAATTATATAATATGCCCATTTTTTTTAAATCTATGTACCTTGCTCATTCTTGCTATTTGTTAGCTTCAGGTTAACCCAGCACCTTCATCAGACAAATGTCTTCAACTGAAATTTCCCATTTAAAATTTTTTTTGCATAAAAATCAGAAAATTTTAATAAATACTGTATGACATTTTTAACTGTTATAATAATAAACGTAATGTAACTCCTTGAAATTAGAAACTCCATTAAATTGCTGTTTCTAGTTTCCTGGTTCCAATTTAGATTCTTCGTACTTCTATCTCTGTGGGAACTTGAAATTCCCAATTACTATTCCATATGTCCGACGTTAATTCACACTGGACTGGATACTGTACAGAGCAGGTACAGTATACTACTCACGTCTGTCGGTTAAGTATTATTCAGTCCATTGGACCATTACGCTGTTCGACATACGCCCGCTCTTGTATGCTGCACATTTGTGATCGGTGCAGCGCAGCACGAGTATGAATGCACACCGTCGCGCATAGTTATACACCTCTTGGCATCTCCACCTGAAAACAATGCTTCGCCATTCCCGCTGTTACTCAATCTTGGCTTGACTACCACGTGCTATTGTAAGTCTAGGCGGCTCCATTCCTGCTTATGAATAGAACTTGCTACATAACATTACCTGCTTGAACGACACAGATGTACAACAATATCCTACATATTGCTATATTGTTGAAGATTTGATATGCCACATTTAATGTAAGCGTAATACTTGGATGCAAACACTTCAATTTGATATCCTGGCACAGAAATACTTTACCCTTTTGAGAGTAATATGAGGCTACTATTTTATTTGTTTGTTGTTTTGTAAAAACAATATCAAATTATTGATTTGTTTTCTGGCATTAAACACAAAACCGTGGGAGATTGTAAAAATATGTGACAAGAATAAGAGGTTTAATTATTATAAACAAAATCTTGATTATTATCGAAATAGTAACAATAAATGGCAAAACTATTAATTAAATGTATCCAAGTAGAATTCAGTTTTCAAAATATATACAGAGATAGACTTTAAATCCTGGAATTCAAAGTAAAATTAATAATAGGTTTAGTGCAACATTATGATGAATTGTAACCAGTCAAATATTAATACCATTATTATGCGAATTATCGTTTACTATTAAAACAAATAGCACAGCAAGATTATCATTAAAAATATTATTACCGTCAGCATTATATTATTATTGAATAGCCTAAACAATACATCAATGAAAATAACATCGTCAGGTTATAGTTATTGGTAATATGTCATGGCAACGAGTACTAAATTCAAAATTATATAATTAGAATATGAATTCAATTATTCCATATATTTTAGAAATTTAATTTCAATATTTAATATAACAGGTGCCTGAAATCAGTATATTTATTAATTGCTATTGTCTGTTGTTTTACCCATCATTGATAGACCTAATTAGCTTGCTATGACATTCTCCCCACATAGCAATCAATCCAAGCGGTTTCGACGCACAGTGTCAAACCTCACACCTCTAACAAACGTTGATTGGCGGAGTAATTAAATGCTATGACGACATTATTAAGCCACATAGATGAGTGGAAGCGCGGAGACGACTATTTAATAATCCATCGCGTTGCCAAACCGCCGAAATAATTATTGACAGGGCGAACGGCACGCATTAGTTGATGGGCGTTAATTTGCGAACGCATTGGTAGAGCACTCGAAGGTTACCCGATGGGAATTGATAGCATAGCGAAAGCGTTAGAGATGGATGCACGACGTCTAATTATGTAACGATGTCAATTGGGAATAAACGAAGAGGGATTATATCGCTAGATAAAGCGTTGAACGCGGTAAACGGCCGTGACGCTTCTGCGAGTCGTGGGCTTTCCATAGCTCTGTGTAAAGTCGGTAGGTTTGTGCAAAGATGGACGTACAAATGCAAACAGAAGCTGATGTTGTGACCAAACTAGTATGGGGTTTAATGCAGTAGGTGCTGTTGATTATGGTAAGCAAAGCACTTTCCGATAAACAAAATTCAATAGTAAACTGGTCTAATCAATGACGATAGTATGTTAATTAATTATTTACTTATATCATTACCAAATTTTATAACTGCGGAATTTAATACCAAAAGAAAAATTAAGATTAAACTCGAATGTTATAACTTCAATAGAACGGATACTGTCCGAGTGGCATACATTTTGGATACTGTTGTATGGCTTGTGATGTTAAACCATAAAGCAAACTATCCTCGCATTTACAAGATCGATATTTGTGTTTAACATTTGGATGTCAGTTTTAGTCGAAGCGCGGCTGATTGCTTCTGTATCTACTATGGATAATAAATGTATGAACAATTCAAGGCATGAATAATCGGGCAAAGCAAATCGAAATCCTGCTGTAACTCACTTCTGGATTCAATCACAATTCACTTTGTACTAGCTGAGGTTAATAAACAATTGAGTTTAAAGCACTTCTTACTTACTTGGGCATACCTTTGGCACTACAACTATACCAACATTCAACAAGTATTAGAAATAATTTACATTGAATTAGAAATCAATTAATTTTGTAAAATTGCCTAAAACAAAACGATATTTATATAAAGTACGTGCGAGAATTAATTAAATTTAATTGTTTTTATTTTTTCTACTTTTGGTGTAGTAATTAGATAATTATCAACAAATTATTTGAATGGTAAATATTTGTAGATGTTAATTTCATTTCACCTAATTCTACATTTTATTTTGCTGTTTGGAGAAAACTGCTAAAGTAACACATATTTAGTCTTTCCTAGGTATTACTACGTTTAAGAATTTACTTTTATAATTGATACTTTTTGATAACGTAATATCATGGTGCTAGGAATATAAAATCATAAAGTATTAGGTCATACCAACCATCAATAGATTTTTCCGCAGCAATAAACTCTACGCTTGATGAAGCTTTCGCCACTACATCCTTGATTGCTACTGGGCAACCGCCCGTTGCAAATTGATGGCGAAGGGTGTAGAAATAGAAGTTGAAGCAGAGAAAAAAACCGAAGAACAGTGAACTAAAAAGTTTTAATTTTCCTAATAAACTACTTTTTAAAAATAAAAATCTCACAATATTGAAAATATAATCTAAAATTTATAAGGAAAGATGTGAGAAATTTTTAATTGAATATATGAAAATACATACTAAGATTATTGGAATCATCATAGGGCATTACGATCTAAAATGTTATATACATAAACTTAATAGAAACACTATTGACATGTGCAGATAGTGTGAAAACGAAGAAGAAACTCCGAGACACGTGTTACCGGCTTGCAAGGGGCTAAGCGATATCTGCCTGCGGTAGTTAAGGTCAGCGGAATCTGATCTTAAAAAGGTAAAAAAATACAGGTATTGACATGAGGCGATTCTTAAATCTTAGACACAAAGAGGGAGCAAGTCGTTTATCGCCCCATGCTTAAGAACAAAATCAAAAGGTCAACATATTTAAATAAATAGCTGTAAGTTTATCTGAATCTTGTATAAAAATCATTGTGATATTTAGTGGAACACTAATTGCAGGTTTGATTCTCATCAAAAGCTTATAGAAAAGTGTCAGGGTTATCATATAAATCACAAAATGGAGTTGCAGAATAGGAAGTACAATAGGCCTGAATAAGAAATCGTTTAATTGCCGTGACTCTGAGACACGTTCTAATTTAAATTCTTGAACAAATATTTGACTTGTTTTGAACATTTATGTACAAAACACATTAATAAATAATTTAACGATATAACATTCATTTGCAATTTAATTTAATTGACTTTAAATTATAAAACAGAGCAAAGAATATAGAAATTTACGAGAAGCAAATAAATTAACAAAGAATTGTTTTCCGTTCACTTTCAAACAATATTGTCTTGTTTGTGAGTAGGAGAAATGTTTGTAACTCAATTTGACTTAAAAATAAAGGAAAAAGATGTAAGAACTTTTTAAATATGAGTTCTTCTATATAAATGTTAATATTTTTATATTAACTTTTATGTCTCAAGTCGCAAAGAATTTATTCTAATTAATTATTTTGCTCGGCTCACCAATATCCAGCGTCCACACTGGAATACAGCGCTTTCCGCACTTATAATGCAATATACTAATTCCAATCAAATTTATTAAAATATTATTTGAAATTCTAGACTATTCCTTAAATTGCCGTTATATTCTAAATTTATTAATTTGTTAAATTTGCATTTAAATTTAATTTATAATTACAATAAATAATTAAATTATTCCAACTTTCATAGAATCTAAATATTTCATCAAACTAAGGTAATTATTCGATTTTGTTTCATCCTTGTGCTCTACAAAATTCCCTATTCAAAGTATATACAATAAAGACAAAATGTAACTTTAACGTTTGGGAATAGTACTAGATCAAGCAAAGAGAACGACCGAATAAAGGAAACAGGTCTGAACACTTATAAATTAATTTGAGCGACGTAAAGAGACGAAGGGAGGCGACGCGATTCTGAAGATATCGTGTTGTGTCGGTTCGTTGATTCCTTCGACTTTAATTAAATATGCAAATTAATCGTAGACGCAAATTTTAATCATGTTTACATTCGTGAATAGATAATATATTCTTATGAAATAGATGGCTTAACTCTATGAAATTGTAACTTGAAATAACAATATTTTTTCAAGCTGCTTAGCCTTTTCAATTTAAAATCACCTTTGTTATCACTATAAAATTAATTCGCTGAAAATTATCAAAGAACTTAAGATTTTATTACAATTTCTAATTGCAAATTACATTTAAAGTCTGATTCGTGCTAATTCGCAACGAAATAAGCGTGAAATTAAATTTCTTATTTATTTATGATTGTGTTCGAAATGCAATTTTGGTTCAATCTCGATGAGAGTGTGCTACAATAGACAAAGAAGGAAGCAACCATTGTTAAATCGGTTAAAAGACATAAGTAAACGTTTCTTGCACATCAGATGATTTATCATTCAGTGTACTTACTTGCTGTATATAGATCTTTAAGTGTAGGTGTGCAATGACAACATAACAATAAAAATAGAAGAGTCTGTATATGCACTAAGAAAATGACGGAGAACACTGTAGTGGATGCTGGAGATGCCGTAATTCGTTTAGAGTTAATTAGCGCGGAAAGTTCAGCTGCGAGGTGAAAAGAGCACTCACTGGATGGGGAGGAAGAAGTCAGAGTAGTGGTGGTCGTGCGCGTCAAAATTTCCTTTGTTAATGTAACGTAAATAACTGGGACCACCAACTTGGGGAAAAGGCGTCGGAGAGTGGAGCTGCTTGCGAATAAATAAATGCTTCTTGCTTCATAGGCTTTATGTTTGCGTTATTTTCTGTGCCTTCATTTTCTTTCTTTTAGGGGGTACTCCCAGAGACCACAAAGTGTAAATTATGTTCTTTGATAATATCTAAATAGGCTTTATTTATTTATTTTTAAATGCGTGTTAAACTTGATCAGATGGTGACATGATGAATGTTAACAAACATTTTGATGTCTTTTAAAGTTCACCAAAAGTCTATAAGTTTCCAGATTATTGGTGTGTTTTTGAAACGTGTATGAATTTTTATCAATATCGAGATTTAAAATGTTATTCTCACTCAGTTTTTAATAATAAAGTATTCCAAGAAACTGTTAACGAGCTGCTAAAGTATAGAAGCCTTAAAAAATTTAAAGTTACGACTTTCAAAGTTGAAATTTGCCGTTTTCGTGCCTCCTTAGCGACACGTTACGCAAAGAAAAGCTGCCAATGTGCAGCGGCATAGAGATTACGGCGTTCCGGTTAATGTTAGAAGCCTTATTATATTAAAGGGGGCCAAAGCCGAAGAAGGTAGCTGAAGTTCGTAGGCTTATGTAAGGATCCCATTGTTTACGACGCGCTCGTCCTACTCGTATAGTATCCGCTACTAGAAAGGACGAATCTACTATTGCTCGCGTACGCCACGCTCCTTCTTGAATGTGCAACTTTGTGTGAAGATAATTATCGCTATGGATATCAAGTTTCAGTTGGTAGGATTGCGCTATACCATGGAGATTTGCGACTTTGATTCGCGTTGTTCGCAACACATTGTAGAGAAAAAGGGTGAAAATTATAAAGCTAAAGAGAGCAGTTTTCATTTAAGTGTAGAACTTTTTGCATTTAGAAAAAGTGGAAAAAGAGTGGCAAACATAACCACCTTAAATCGCTGAAACACACAAGTTGTTCTTTTATCTTCGCATAATTTTAGAGAGTGGTGCTGCTTTCAATGATTGCTCCTAACGAACGCCGCTTTTTTGTTTAACTTTTTCATTGCTCACAGGCATGGTAACATGTCTTTAATTAGGATAGGTTTGAAGTTTGCCATTTGCATACGTGGATATAAGAAACTTTTAACTTTTTTGATTAAATCTGCTATTGAAAATAGATTACACAATAAATTACCCTAATTAGGCATAATTTCTATTGATACTAAATCAACTAGACCAGAAAAACATCAACAAGACAGAATAAAGTTCTGAAAGTACACAATAAAATAAAGTGGTAACGACGATGAAAACGTTGTGGCACTTGGAATGAGCCACATTTGGGCCTTTAGCACGCTACGGGATGATAAATGATGCATGAGGTCGAAGCCTAAAAAGCTCGACGTTTTCGTATTCAGCTTTCGGCGTGCACGCAGTTTTGGTTCAATCGGTACGTGTGGCTTGGTGTAGCTGTTCGGTTCTTATCTTTATTGCTGCCACCGGTCAATCGTTATTTATTTTTTTCTGCGTTGCTGCGTAAAAGCTATCCCACAACATTTTTTTCCGAAAAAAGGTTAATCTTCTTATGTATGCCTTCGCATGGCTTGATGTGTCACTATCAAAAGGGTGGAAGCAAAATAGAAAGCGCTGAGATTACCGAGAATTGAAAAGATGTGCGGAGTGTTCGACAAATGGCGCGCTATCGTGCCTTTTGCAGAATTTGTTGTTTTCAATATGTTCAATTAATTTGAGGGCGCTAGAGGAGGCCTTCGCTTTTCTACTTGTCACTCGAGTTTTATGCTCAGATGCTATAAATGTAAACACCGCGTGTGACAGGATAATCGAAATTTTGTTCGGTATCGGTATTTAGGTAATACTTTTATACCTTCGAATTCATATTTCTATACCAAGCAACTGTTTTTTGTATTTTTATATTAACTGTAAGGTTGGAGTTCAGAGTCAGTAGAAAAAGTTTATATCTGTAGAGCTCAAGCAACTTTCATCGGCATTTCGAAAAGAATTTAAGACGCTTTCGAAACCCTTAGATATATCATCGATCTCACTCGCTCTCTTAGTTGTCGACCCTGTACTAAGGAAAAGGGTTTATGCACTGTGAGCTAGTTGTAAAACGAAACGCGACCGCGAAGAGAAATACCGAAAAGTTTCTCAAACAAACATTACTGAAAATCTATCGAGAATTTTTATTGTATGCGCACAGCTCAGCATTTAAGGCAACCCAAACTGAAAACTTAAAGTTAAAGCCAAAGGGCTAGCCGAAGCGTGCATTTGTATTTATTAAACTAAACTGTGCTTGGATTCGTAGAGAACGAACTCGGCGCAGGAAATAAGAAATAAAAAGTCGGGTGCATTTGCTTCTATTCATTGGTAATTGTAATAAATTTTCTGCTGTTTCCTTCGATTTCTTGTAGCTTTTATCACTAACTTTCTCGGGCAAGTCGTTGAAAGTTTATGAGTATATTGGGAGGTCAAAATGCTCAAGTTGAGGAATATTAAATGGAAGCCATTGTAAAGAAAACTATGAATAATTGAGATTTATATGGAAATTCATGAGAAGTATTGAGAATTATTGGGATCAATTTCGATTTGAATTTTACTAGGAA
>JARJDU010037169.1:0-10992 GCA_030264695.1 Lissagria laeviuscula | reverse complement strand
CGAATAAACAGCACAAAGTAAGGTTTAGAATTGTTGTACGAGTAACGCGATCTCGGGACTAGAAAAATATTTAGTTAACTCTTGCTCTTGTAAACCTCGTCCTTGTAAGCGACAGTTTGTGTGATATATTTGCAATTATTGTTTTGCTGTTCTTATTGCGAATGAAATGATTGACTGCGTAAAGTTGTCGGTTATCAGTTGGCTTTTTTATAGTTGTTGCAGTTTGTTGTAAAAAGCAGGAAGGCGAAGCGAAGCGGCTTTGATTCGGTATATATATATAGAAGAAGAGAAGCTAGCGCATTGTTGGTCACGGTAGTAGTAATAGAAACGGATCGGCAAGCCCTGTGTTCTGTCTACTGCCTGTGTTGTAGTGTCGTGAGATATTAGGATTTAGACTGGCAACTGCTTCTGATGGCTTCTGATTCTGCAAATAAAGCGAATACAACAATTAGATTGAGGTTACTATAGAGTCTAAGGTGATAGCCGGCAAAGCACATCTCCGGCTCTTCAACAGTACTTATTAATGCTACTTACTACTTTGTATGCTTACTTAAATAGCTACCACATGCAATGATAAAAGCTTTAGTACACGTGTAGAGTATACTTAATTAATGTTAATTAATAAACTTCTGTTTAGGATATAAAAATGTAAAATAAATGAATGAGTCAACATTTAATTTATTCATGATTCCAAAAATATACTTTTAGCAAGGAAGCTCTCATATGTTCAAGACACAAATTTTTATTTATAGCGCGCGGAAACCTTGCAGGCGTCGAATAAACAAATACAACAAAAGCCATTTAAAAGCGACACTTGCTGAATTCCAGAATTCAACTTTTCTATACTGGATGATATCATTGGCGAGGAGCTATATAATCGAAAACAGCACCAAGTGTAGGAGGCCATAAACACCATTATGGATAGAGCGCAGTCGCCGCAAAAAATGAACGATTATGTAACTACTATAAATAAAATATGTGCTCTTCTACTACATACATATAGAGATTGATATATTGCTAGTTATAGAAGTTGGGTAGGACTGAACTAAAAGACATTGGACCTATTTATATTACTTATACACATCTACATCGGTGAATATTGCGACCTAAAACAAACACATTTTAAGCTTATGTCACATATAGCTCTGTAGTGAAAATTGCGGTGGTGCAATTGATGCCATAAATCTGCATTTGGTCGGCGTCTTCCGCTATTACCGTGCGCAAATGTTATGTGCGCTCCTCGCACACGGCTCGCAGTTCGGTTACCAAATTGAAATTTCAAGGATTCCCACTCACATCCACAGGCACGCTCTGGTACATATATAGTAATAGGATGGGACGTGAGGCATGCATGTACATCGCTCCCATTCAACATTTATGCGATAGTGTGCGTTGACTATGTGTAAATATTCAACTTATTGTATTCGGTCTAGGAATAGATAGAATAAAGGACGGACGTGTTATTTATTAAAATGTTAATGTTATGACTTGCTGATGCTTGACTACGTGAGGTTGATGTAGGTGAGACCTTGACCACCATGTCTACTAGTTATATCATCAAGTGCCATCATACAAGGACTATTATCATTGCTAAAAATACATTTCAATCATATGAATTTTCATTTAATTAATTACTCATCGTATAAGAATGCACTTAATTTTTATTGCAATGATAAAATGATCTAAATTTTTAATTAAAATTTCCTGATAATCTGAACAAACAATGAGTCTAATAGCATCATTTTCAACAATGTACAAGGAGAATATGTCGTGTAATAGCGCATCGCGCATAATATAAACAGCAAACGCGCGCTCGTTATACGCAAATGCGCGGAGTCTGAGACTGAGTCACACAAGTTTCTGAATAATTAATGAAGCGCAAAGCAGTCACACAAATACGTCGAGTTCAAACCCACAACACCGTCGTCGACATACTCGTAGTTATCGCTTCTCCTAGCCAAGACTAGAAGTTTGATAGCAATAGCGAAGGCATCGCGTCACGCCGTTAATGTTAATTATCATTGTTGCGCCCAAAAGCGTACTGAACGGACGGCATATCACTAAGTAAATGACATCAAACATGTATTTCGAATCGTTTGAAACTTGGAGGCAGTTTAGCCCGAGGATGATTTCTAATACCCGTGTCTACAGAAAATAATCTAACTAAATATGAATAAATTTTAGTTATAGATGGCGGTTAAGTGAAATGAAATAAAAAAGCATGCAGAAATATCATCGGTTGCTGCAGTCGTGCGTGAATAAAGGAATAGAATACGAAACCGGCAAGACGGCGATAACGAAGGCAAAGAATTGTTTCAAGAATAAATATAAAAGAAATAAAACATATTAAAAAGAGGAAAGTGAGATATGTTCGCAGGCGGCCTTGCTCCTTCCCTCTTTGTACTCGTTTGCTTGCAAGCTGCTGGCTTCGTTTAGTAAAGTTAGAGCTGGGAAAATTGCAAGAAAGAAAAATTATGAGGCGAGTAGACGCATTAGATTACGTTCTGCGTGCAACGAAACAAAAGAGAGCAAAAGTGCGGTGTGTTGTGTTTCAGCGTTTCACTTTTCAGTTTGTCCTTCTTGCCAAGGAAGCAGAACGAAACAAAACTCTTGGCATAGGTTTGGATTGTTGAGGTTGAAAGGAATCAGTTCGAAGGGAAAATCGTCCTGTGGCGTGTTTTGACAACATTTGGAGCTAGAAAAAAAGCTTGCCGAAAGTGATATTGTTGATTGTCCTTGACTTTTACTCGTGACATATCGCTATCTTTAGCCCACTCGGATTTATATTCCACATAATAATGGCATTAGCTTTTAGAAAAATCCCTCATTCTTCCTACATGGATAGCAACTTTACTTTATCAAAGAAAAAGAAAATAGTTTCTAATTTTATGCGAGATATATTAGGGATATTTATTTAATGAGATAACATAAAGCAAATCAAAAACGCGCTGGAAAAAAACCTTCGATAAATCAAACGTCTTAAAGTGACTGCACATAGAAGATGCGTTGGTTTACTTGGCAAAGGTGTAGTATGCATGAACCCAGAAGATGGGAAAATCTTGTACGCCGTGTAGACTAAGGCTAAATAATTTCATTTCAAGCACTCACTCATTCCACCCCGATGCCGGTACCAGTGCCTGCGTCGTTTTTGCCATATAAAACGCTTTCCACGCACGCACAAGACTCGCCTCTGCCACGCGCATAAATAAGTTTTTCACTTATTCATCTGGGAAAAACGCGTGAAATATTCACTCTAGCGTGGAATATACGAATAAATCTGCACGGCAAGCATCAAAGCACTGCAAGTTAGGGAGAATGAATCGCGATGGAAGAAAGGGAACGATGGATGGAAAGCAGAAGAAAGAAAAAACAGTGTCCGCGCTTAATTTTTGCCCGATGTCCGCAGCCGCTCGAGTAATAAAAGATAAGGGATGAAGTGATTGTCGACTCCCGTTTCGAATTTAAAGCTCACGGTGCGCCGAACGCGCTATCGTCGAGTTTATCCCGATGTATATATTCAAAAGAGAGAATTTGCAACTTGCTCGTGAGCCGAGAACGACGAACGCATCGAAGGCGGTGGTAACAGGGTGGAAGCGGCAGTGGTGGCCTTCGCTTCGAATCTATCTGCTACCCGACAACGACAGCGAGAGCGCCTAGTGCACGGCTATAGATTTGCGACGCATTGTTGTGTGAAATTGGATTTTGTCATTTTAATTATAATTTTATCTCTCGACGCTGCTCTCGATGCTCGACAGGATGGTATGGTTATTCGTTGTTGTTGTTGTTGATATGTATGTCGTTCGATGTCGTTGTTCCCGGTTTGCAGCTTCAGCAAACGCGGCCAGTTTGAATGTGTGTCGATAGGAATAGTATGCGATTTTAATTAAATAGAACAGGACACGCACACGTAACATATGGATTCTGACGAATCGGATTGATACTCTTCTCGCGCCGGACGAGAGATAACAACAGCTATCCTATAGCGCGATCGAGAACAATAATGCTCTGCTAATAAAAATGATTCGATGATTAACAATCGTTTAGTATTATTAGCCCGCCGCAATGGGACATGCACAAACAAAAACATGCTAAATGAGTATGTACATTCATATATTCTCTCTCCAGCCTGCTGTTCATATCCCCATCCATGCAAATACGCAACACGCCAGACAGTGTGATAATAAATAAATAAATGTGTCAAGCCAAAATAAACATCATAAGCTTCTCGTTCGGCGTATTATTAAATCTATTTGAATGTAATTGGATATGTGACAAACATTAAGCCCAGAGAGAGTATAACTTGTCATTATGTAACAAATGGAGAGCATACGATAACAAATATTTTACTTATTTCACTTAATAATTAATTAAAATAATACCAGTTGAACCTAGGTTGGTAAATCGCATAAAAATCAAGTAAGTAATTACCCAAAAGCCATTTCAGCGGCTAAATTATCGTCTAATTTGAGCCGCAGACTTAATTCAAACCGGGAAGAAGAAAAAAAACGCCAACCGTCTGAAGGAAAGAAGAGTAGATATAATACCCGGATCGATGGTGCTATAAATCCATGGGAAATAAGGAAACAATTAAAACGCGGGCGAGGTAAAGACAGAGAAGATCCAGTGAGTTGGAGAAGAGAAAAGGAATTAAGAGATGCTCCTTCTTGGCTGGGCTCGACTCGACGCAGCGCATAATGAAGGGAACATTTTTAATACTGTCTTCTTCGCTTCCCTCGTTCACCAAATGGCGCAATCCTCCAATTCACCAATTCCCTTCTTAGTGCTTATGCCCTGCTGATATACTCGAAACTTTACCGATTATACTACCGCCGGCTTCGCGGCAACCACTAAATTTCACTTTTCTCCAAACGCAATGAGTAACTCAGTTTGCGTTCTGTACAGTAACTCTACAACTCCTACAACTAACCCTTGAATATTTCCTCAAATTTCGAATATACTTACTCAAGACTAAGTTGTAGTTTCATCTTCGTTTAGTTTAATAATGCATAATAAAAATGCAGTGAATTTGATAATATATACGGATAACAAATTTATTTATGTTTATGTTGCTTTTAAGAGTTTATGTTCGTTGTCCAGTAGAAGGTCCACTGGTGATTTAAATTGTGCGGACGCGACGCTATCTTAAAACATATCAGCACTCAGCTCATCTTTCCAGCAAGCGTCGGCGTCCAGAGCCGAAGTCTTGACTAATTACAATTTGGAGCGTTGCGCGTCGCGTGCAAAGAAGCAGGAAAAATGCCAAACGCATAATTTGTTTAACGTCAGTTTTTTGCAGTTTGTGTCCGCTTGGATGTAGAGCCGCATTGCAAACGGTGTACGCAAGTGCCGACAAGTTTGCATCGTTATCGCAAGTCTGCAAATTTCCAAAAACGCCCTCTACACTTTTACGTGTATGTGAGGGCTGAGATGGACTGATGGTTGCTTATAGCTTATGGTAGCTTATGAATAGCGAAATGCTTGTATTTTGACGCGACGTGATAATTAATGATCGGTTTGGGGTAAGAACAGAGCTTTCGGGTTAAGTGTAGACCACTCGACCAGAAAAAAAAACGAACTAACTAAATAGGAAAGTAAGTTGAATGAACACACAAGATAATAAATATGTTTGGTTTAACATAAGCAACACATCAACAATAAAAACCAACTAATTAAAAAAATAAACGGAATAAAAAAAAAGTATGTAAGGCAATCAAAGAATAAAACAGATGAGTGCCCATTTCTGACATAATAGTGCTTCACGAGAGTCAAGAGTGCATACTGTTTTGGCTGGCACTGATTGTGTGCCTATACTCTCTCTGCTCACGGCAAGGAAACCTTGGATTAAATCATTAACCCGCCGTGATATTATAGACGCACCACGCTGCGCGCGGGCCAGCGACACATAACATACGTGTACGAAACCAACCAACGTATGTACTTGTTCCGTTTCGCGTATGGGCGAACAAGCAGTACATCTACAAAGAAAGATGTAGGTACTTCAAAGGATAGCCCACAAACGAACACATATAACGAGCAAGCAAGCAGGTTAAATATGCCGGCTGCTGAATGCAATGCAGTCGCAGTAGTGGATTGGAAGCAGGCAAGAAGCATGGCAAGTTTGGCATGGATTCGTAGTCGTGCACTTTGCCGGTATCGTAATGCCCACACGGTGGCCGCGCTCGGGCTCGCGAAAAGCGAATAATGAACGAAGAACGAACGCTTGGCAACAACCTTTTGGTATCAAGGTGCTACTAGTTGGCTGCTTAGCTTAGGCTTTTACTCCACGCGAGTAGTTAGTTAGTCTGCACAAGCCCCCAATGACTAAGTACATATACATATCCTCCATGCAGCCAGCAGTACGGCACGAACATTATCGCTGCTGGAACGAAACCGAATTCAACGATACGAAACGAAGCGCGCACCTCACTCAGGGTTATATCACATTCTGCCTGCCTCCTTCCCTGTACACACACGTCCGTAGCAAACAATAACATTGATACAATTACGAAAGGCACACTACACCTACCGGTAACAGCAGGAATAGGAAATAGAAGAGTTGGCGGTACTGCGAGCTTCGTTTTTACCCAAATATACATTAAAACTATGAGCCCTATACGTATTTACGTGCAGCAAGCTGAAGCACAAGCACACGTTGATAGTGTACGCGCCCGAGCGCGCATGCAAAGCAATTAAAATATTTATTATTTAATTGGGCTTGGACTGCTACTGCTGCAAGTGCCGTTGCCGCAGCCGCTGTGCTCTCTTCTGCAAGGATGGTTTGCCGGTACTGCTCACGTGCCAGAGAGCTCGTTTTTATTGCGACCGGGAACAATTAACGATATGATGAAAAGTCTCGTCTAGTATGATACACGCGGGCGGGTATAGAGGCTGTATGCGTCTATGTACTGCTATGTCTATGTCTGCTTGAAATTCAAGAGTACTTTTTGTATATTTTTCTACGATATATGAGTGCTACGATAATAACACTGCATAATATCACTATGGTGTATACTATGCGATGATATGCAACATTGAACGGACGACACAACGAAAACTGACCGACGAGACAATCAAGGAAAACATAGTAAATTATTTAAACGATGAATGATGAATAAATGAACGAACAAACGCACGAGAAGATTCATTCTTCAATGCAATGCGGGTTATAACATGACCAATGTAAATACATAATGCTTTTATGCTTCGTTGTTGAAACATAATCATTATTGATAATGATCCTAGTTGACTGCTAGCACATTTTCGTATTATTATATTTGTAAATAGTTTTTAATTCACAATAATAATTAAATTAATTAGATTATCTTGCGTGAAGCATCGGTGGTTTAATGGAAAAATGTTCGCTTGCCATGCGAGCGATCCGGGTTCGATTCCCGGCCGATGCATCTTAGTTTTGTTGTTACTTTTATTGAAATTATTGTAATTTTCAATCGGCGAATTTGGTATGGTACCAAATAATCTCATCTGCTGACAATAAACTAACTCTTCTAAAGGTATGAACATACCAACACACATGAATGTAAGAAAACGAATCAAATTTTTGGTGAGCAAAGACACAATTTCTTCCGTTTTATTTATGTGTTTTTATTAATTACATTCAAGTGGTGACACAATACGTAAATATTTAAATCATAATTAGTAGTCCTCGCTGAGATCTACTCGTAGGAATCAAGCTCGTGCCCTTATCTGATTTCGTTTTGAAGCTACAACGATTTTGACTACAAAAAAGTTCAATTTTTATAAATTTCAGACCTTCACTTCTGCACCAATCACACAATAACGACAGCGAAAAAGATTGCGTGCATAAATAGGACTGAATTGAAATTATTTTTTTTTTCTTATATTGTTTATTTCAATTTTCTGCTGTAACTTTGCAATTTCAATCAATCATTTTAAAGACTTTAAACCCATCCAAAAAAAATACCGATAATTTTATTGAATATATTGAAAATGTGTCTTGCTAAAATAATAACTACATTAAGAGAATATAATCTATCTATCTTACTTAGTAGAAGTAATATTATTTCATTTTCAGTTTCCCCGCAATGATATCATGTATCAAACAGTATTTTGTCAACAAAAGTAACAAGATAGCACCATATCACCCAACCCATTCCACAATTACTCATTATTATTACTTCCTACTATCTCAGCAGTGAAGCATTTAAAACAAAAAATCGAAGGCTTAAGTATATCTATAAGACTCAAAATTTGATATTACGAGATCTAACAACATCATGCACTCAGTAAAATTACCTTCGCGGATTTTATTACCTCAAAAACTGAATTAATGGCAATAAGCAGCAAGTAAAATAGGAACTAAAGCCGAACCTGGGAATCAACCATGCGCAACAAAACAACAAAACGACAGTGGGATAGGATATAACTCGATATGTCTATCAATTGGAAGCGAACCGATGAGAAACAATATCCAATAAAAAAAAAGGGACACACATTTATTAGTATAGATTGATAGCGGCATTCTATAGCACCTATCTATATATATTATGATAGTACATACATGCTTGCTACACATGTTTCATTAAAAAATGAGGTACGTTGACGGGTTCCACGCCATTTTAATTTGTTTATACTTTTAATGCAATTGTAGTTTCTAACAGTTGTCTTTATAAATAACTTCAAAAATTTTCAACTGTCATCTGTCTTACACGAGCTTGCTGTTTACACTCACGCTCTCAAAGGTATTAAACTCACATTGCACGAAAGAAAACGAATCAAACATATGAATTATTGAGCAAAGAGAAAATTTCGCCCGTTTTTCATGTGTTTCAATAAACTACGTTTAAGTAGTGATGCAATATGCAAATGTGAAAAACTTAATTAGTAGTGCTCGCAGGGATCTACCCGTGGGAACCAAACTCCGGTCTTTTTCAGGTTTCGTTCCAAAGCTACAATGATTTTTACTTCAAAAAAGTTCAATTTTAATCAATTTCCGACCTTTATTTTTGCACCAACTACACCGAAATAGAATTGAATTGGAATTCGTCTTACAATGTTTATGCCATTTTTGCGGCTTCCAACAACTTAGCTGTAACTTTGCAAAGAAAGACAACTTTTAAGGCATAATTCTAATCTTTATCATCGTTTTGAAGACGTTCAACACGTCAAAAAGTATGTTGTTTTGTTATGTTATCTTAAATGATATTTTTCAGTGTGTATATACATTGTTTCTATCCTAAAAAAAATTCGTTCTTCTATCTAGAGACCGTTTTCCTACAGATTACCGCTATAAATATATGTAATAATAAAACTCTGTGCTATTAATAAAACTTGCATTACATCACCCACCGCAATAATTTGCGGCACCAGTGGCAACATTTTACTTCTCGACCGCAAAGCACCAGCAACAAATAATTTCGTTTCGCTTGATTCCAATACATCGTACTTTCTATTAACATTCTAAATAATTATGTGTAAGCTAAGCCAAGCCTCCTACTACTTTTAAAAACTTCCAAACAATAACATTCTAATTTAAAATTTGCGCTATGCGCACTTGTTCCGACTGCCTAGCTGCCTGCTAGCTTATTTCTTTTTTGCATCTAGCCAGCTATGCCCGCCTGCCTGTGAAGGCAGGATTGTTGCTGTTAAACGATACAATTCCCAAGTCGCAATGTTCAACTATTACTCATGTTTGCTACATGTACCGCGCCGCGTTGTTGTTATCTTCATGTGCCATCCTTTATTTGTCTAGAACAGGAGGGCCGTATACGTACGTTGCTGTTATCCGACGCGGCACGTTTACTTGGCAGCGATAAATTTTTGATAAAACTTTGTAAAAAGCCGGTATGAAATGCTATTGCCGTGCCTTGTATATAAGTACGTTTGTTGCATGCAATAGAGACCGTCGAGACGACTTGACTCTCTCAGAGTTTGCTTTCGCACGAACAGTTTGGCTTTTTCATATTATTTGTTGATGCAATAAATTTTTTATTAATGTTTTTTTTCCCCGGAGATTCGACTAGATATACATGTATGAGTTTATGTATGATTTCGTAAGTGTAATAATGTTAGCTTGGTAAACGCTACATCATATTGATGATAAGTGTAATGTGTAATGTTTGGTTTTATAATTACACACAAAAAAAATTGTTTAACATGAAACATCATCAACTACACCAAAAGACGACGCCAAGATGAGATAATAAACATACAATGAAAATAAATTATGATAACATTAACACTCACAATTTTCAAATTCCCAAATTTCCGCACAAACTGTTAACAATAACACTTTTTTGCGCTCCTTGATGATCACAAAGTTTCCCAAGTTTGGTATTTTCAATTATGTTTGTTTTGCAAGTTTGTCGTTGTATCAAACACAAATCTATTTAAAATTTTCGAAGATGATTTCTGTTAAATATTTATATAATCGTAGTACACTGATTTGAAAAAGTTCGTCGCGTGTTTGTTAAAAACGTGTACCGATTAATATAATTCGTTGTACTTCGTGAAATACTCGCGTATTGTGTATGTACCGATACAGCTTTTCAAACTCTCCTTTTTTAGGCAATATTATTTATTTGCAACGAAGCCTCGCTTTTGTTTACAATTGAAATGTTTAATTAGAGTCGACGGACGCGTCTCTCGATTTATTAGTCGAAAAAACTTTGCGCTGCTCTAGCCACCACACACCACACTCGAGACTGCGTATACGATAGGAGGCGAGAGACAGTACGTAGAGTGTGCACACGCCTCGGTACAGAGACACTGACTGAGTTCGAAAAGCGGGCAAGCTAAGCGGTCTGGCGGTAGGCAAGGGACTGACGACGGAATTCGCGCACTGGCGCTGCGTCGTCCGAGCAGCGAGCCGCGCTCGCGACGCCGTGCAGTGACCGGAGCGCAAGCGCCGCGCACCACGGCATCCTCGTCCTCGACGTCGACGGCGGCGACGCTGTTTCTTTACTTCGCATTGCTTCTTTGGCTCTACTTCATTTCCCTTAACACATTATTGCT
>JARJDU010037141.1:0-11398 GCA_030264695.1 Lissagria laeviuscula | reverse complement strand
CGATCCTCTTTAATCAAGCACTCGAGTATGTATTTCTAACCAGCCGAATAAAGACAAGGGGGAATCTGCTACGCAAGTCATCCCAGATGATAGCGTATGCGGATGATATATGTATACTGGGGCGTAACACTTGGGTAATGCAAGAGAATCTAAATAAGCGAGAAGAAGAGACGGTAAAAATAGGACTACGGATAAACGACGGAAAAACTATAACGATGCCAACAGCACGGGGAAGAAATCCACCACTTGTCATAAATGGAAGAAATTTAGAAAATGTAGAAACATTTAAGTACTTGGGCTCAACAATCGACAACACTAACAACATGGCAGCAGAAATAAGACATCGAATGGGCCAGAGAAATAAAACGATATTTGGCCTCAAGACGCTCCTTAAATCCAGAATACTGCCACATAAGTCTACGATGAAACTGTATAAAGCATTGGTGAGGCCAGTGATTACTAATGGATGTGAAGGATGGACTCTACGAAAGAGAGCTAAGAAAGCCTACTAGAAATAACGGAACTGCGAATGATATACGGAACTCAAACTGATCAACGGAGAAACCATTGGGGGCCATGTAATGGCCATGCGGATAAGGTGGCTGGGTCACGTATGGAAAACGGAAGAATGCCCAAACGCCCAAGATTAAGATGAAGAGACGATGTAAAGAACGACCTGAAAGGGCTGAAGGTCAGACAATGGCAGGGAGTGGCAGAAGACAGAGGAAGATGGAAGTTTTGGAGGCAAAATCCCTTGGAGGGACGTAAGGCCATTGAAAGAAAGAATACAAGGTTGGATTCCGATGACTATGGCCTGAGTTGGGCTCGTGGCTGATTACGGCCAGGGTATTAGATATTTTACAAAATTCGAAAAGTACATTATTAAGCGATAAATAAAACACGCCCGTAGCGTGGCCGAATTTGCGATGTTTGCCTTCAACTCGATACATAAGCCGCTAAAGTTGTAACACGTTTTTCGAGTATTTCAAAATTATTTTTTTTATATTTCCGAATCAAAAGTTGAAAAAGTTATTCGGTAGAAGCATAGTGTTTAGTAGTTATAAAATTACGCAATAAAAAAATAGAAAAAAGGTCATTTTGTGTGGTCACAATCGGTAACGGCGCTAACATGGAATTACCTATACCAGTTTGGTGATAAATAAGTCTCTTAAGTAACACATAAAATAAAATATCTAGGTTGCATGCTAGCAACACACTTAGATCCAAATAGTTCCCAAAGCTGTTCAAAGTTAAAGCGCAGACATAATTTTATAGGAGCAAGAAACGTTTAATGTCGCCTGGTTGTCCCTATAATTGCTATAATTGCAATTAGTTCTGCCTGAAACACAGAAAGAAATCTGTGTACCAGATGAGCCTATCCGAAGAAAAGAACGTATGCTTTCGCCAGCTGATAGCCTTTTAAGGGAATAGTGGCTATGAATTTCCTGTGCAACTTGGCCTTAATTCTACAGCAGCCAACACGAGGGCCGCATGAGGTACAAGGCAAGTTTCAAAGCAAGTCAAACGCAACCTAGGCATTTCTGGGGGAGGGGACTGAGAGAAAGAATTCCGCGTTTGCTGTTGTGAGACGGACAGACTTTCATATTTATCTGATTTCTAGTGAGGCAGATGCTGAGAGAAAAGACATAGCACCGTGTAACAGCTTGTCTTAAAAAAACTCTGACCTGGGGCCCAGAACTATATTACTTCTACCAACGTGGTCCTGAGTAACAAATATGTTTGAACACCTCTGAGCTACAGTGTCCCTGTAGCATAAGATGGGGTTTATTTAATGAAATCATCTGTTTCCAGAGTTGACTATGACCATTCCTAGATTGCATTATTTGAGACTGACCTCAATCATTATAATGTCATAGTAAATTGTTCAACTTTAAAAAGCCACGGTAAACGACCACTTAGGGAATATTTCGGTTCTTATTGAAACTTCAATGTTCAAAGTTGTACATACGTGTGACAAAAATTGACTGTAGAGAATGCCCTCGGAATATGTCAGTCTATTTCGTTCCAATTCCCAGAGTTTAATTTGGTCCACAATTGTTGGCGGCAGCGGATGCTTAGCATCAGCATTAAGCATATGAGGATGGACGTGTTGTCGTAGATATCCGATAATTTGTTCAGCAGTAATTCCACCTCGCAATGCTTGTCGAATTGATTCCCTTGTAAGAATACCAACAACAACGTTCGGAAATCTAAAAGTTAGCATACAATTTAGAAACGAATAGTTTTCGAAGTAATTGTTGTTTATATACCTATACATTAATTCCGTGAATAATGCTAATAATGCCACTTGTAAATTCGAATCAGTATATGCGTAAACGCGATAATTGGTCTCAACTACTATATATCCTTTTGGGGAATCTTCTTCGATATTTGATGACTTTGGATTGGTACACGTGATATTTAAAGCTAATCTAGTAGGATAAAACCGTCCAGCCTTTCTCTGTAATGTATATATAATATATTCAGATTGAATTTCAAATAAAAACTAGAACAATTACTTTTCGTTGATATACCAATCCAAATTCTCGTAAATGTTGCAAAAAAACTAATAACTCAGAGCTCATTCCTTCTGTACTGTAATCCTTGAAAGAAAAAAAGAAAATATATATATGTTAAAATATTACACAAATATTAATTAGATATATTACTTTTCCTAGAGTACTAAAACTTAATTGGAATAAGAATGTCAAACATTCAGCCAAATCCAATCCTCTGCTTTCTGCTGTATCCAAATAATGCAATATAAAATGCCACACTTGCGCTTGTCTATCCAAAAGAAGAAATTGAAATCCTTTCCTTGTGATGACTGAACTTCCATCCTCTTCATCACTAAAAGAATTACTCTAATTATCAATTTTCATAACTAGTATTAATCATTAACTGTAATACTACCATTTCATTAATCCTGCATGAATTAATACTCTTACAGCATCAGCAGAAATGCCTTCTTGTTGTTGGGAACCAACCATATAATGTAAAACACATTCCCAACGTTCAATTGAATATCCATCTAAGAATGAAACATCTCGTGCTTTATTATCAACATCCAGTGATGATGACATACTCCATGGTTTTCCTCTAAGAACAAAAACTACTATTGATAAACCAAGGTACAATGCTATTTAATCAAATTGTACTAGAGTGCAAGTATTTACATACCCTCCCAATAAAGCAATTTTTAAATTGCGTTTAAAAGTGCTACTTAAAATCCATCCTGTAATCCCACCAGGAATTGGAGCTTCTTGCCACACTGCCAATTCAGTCAAAACTTTGGTTACATATGAATTTTCTCTAGAATATAAATAAGATTACATTCTAAATATTCTTATTTGTATATTAGTTGTTTATTTACTTTGCAAATAATTGTGACCCCCAAGAAGATACAACAGCTTTAGGTACTGGTTGTTCAACAAATATTATTCTTATTACATACTGTCTACCAAGCTCAGGTAATTCTCTATAAACAAAATACTTAATTGAATTAAAAAAGGAAATGAATATATAATTCAAGCATATACCTGTAAACTGCTAAACATATCGTTGGATGGTTGTAAAGTTTCTCTAATACTGCCGGTGTTCGCGTTTTTAGATAATCATATAAATTCTTACATTCCAAATTCGATGCTTTTATAATAACCGAACTTGATGATGTATCTGAAGTATTTACACCATTATCAGCCATTTAATTAATATATTATTTATATATCATATAAAATAAGTTCTACATTTGATATAAACAATGTTTCTATATATTTCTAGGTTATAGTTCTAGTGACATTTTACTTCTTATTATGAATTCGCAATTTAAATCTAGGGAAATGTTATAATTCAAACATGACTCAAACTCATGTGAACTTAAAAAATGTTTAAATTATATATAATTTAATATTCAATTTTATTCACAAATTTAATTGCTGTTTGTTACATCTGGTTTTAAAATCTTCAACACTTTTAAACATATATACAAAATATAATTATGATATATATGTGAAAAGCAAAGGCATTTGGTTTTGGCTTTTTTCAAAAAAATCCTTCAATTTGACTTAACCATTGTACGCTCTTAGCATAGGGCGCCTATGTGCCGGCCCACATTGCACATTTAAGCGGCTCTGCGAGGGTGGATTAAACATAGAAAAATATTAAATTAAAAATATAGGCAATAATTAAAATATCTTATTTTTCTACATCATCACCTTGCTTTGTAATAATACTTCTTTGATCCCGTCATAATCATAAATTTTCTCGCTAATAAAAGCGTGCGCCCCCTAAAGTTTGGTGAATCTTGGATTTCACCGCCCCATGATTCTCTCCGATAGCTGAGAAAAGATCGTCCCCGCACAAGCATCACGGATAAAAGCATTAGAGCACTCCGCGACCTTATTAAAAATGTTCAGCGTCTCTAAATATCTGAAAGGACATCTGATCTGAATACCAGATATGGGTGTGTACAAAACCATTGCCAATGAATGAGCTCGGGTTTAGCAAAGTGTCCGATTGTTGAGCTCTACGCATCCAAAGAAATGAACAAAAAAATGCCCGTCTCGTCTTGAACGATTCACTGCCGAAGTGGAAGTTTTTTAACCGAATTGTGACCTGTGGGTCCACCACTTAACCCCGCACATCAAGCTGGCCATCGTAGAATGACGAGCAAAAGGCCAGCATTCCCCCTTAAAGCTAAAACGGCTTCCTATTCGGCAAAACTATGACAAGTGTTTTTGCGATTTCAGAGAAGTGACTTTGATTAATTTCCTTAATAAACAACGAACAATCAATGCGTATTACAACTGTTATCTCTTTGATGAACTTAAAGCCGCTTACCAATCAAAAAGAAGGAAATAACCCAAAAGAAAGATAATTTTGCTTCAAACCAATGCCAGGCCGCCCGTACGAGTATGACAAAAATTAAAGGAATTCTTCAGGGAGATACTTGAACATTCCCTACATAGCCAAGACCTCTCTCCGTGTGACCTTTCATCTTTAGCTCACTCAAAGAGACAATTCGAGAACACAGTGCCACGCCACAGCCACGCTGACCATAGTCAGCACCTATAATAGCGCGAGAGCCCGCAATGCGGCGTAGAAAATATTTCGATTGAGTATTCGACCACTAAAAGTTATCTTCCGTCGTTTTGGGCCCTTTTGACGAGGCGATAGGGTGCTGACATCAAATTAATTTAATTCTCTCACAACTGCCACCACTGTACTGATGAGCCTCAATAGAGCGAAACCGGTCCACGGTTGGCGTGCGACATTAGCAACTTTCCTTAGCTCATAAGTTACCATTTTGTAATAACTTTGTTATACGTGGTTTTATTTCAAAAGCATCCTTATTAAGAGTTATACGGACTAACGTTTTCGTAAATTAACTAATACATAAGCTTGTTTCAAATTTTTAACTATATTTAATGAAACGTGGTCCCCCAAATATGTACATATACAACAACAAAAAAACATACTATAATATTATTCACTATATACGAAAACATATTATTGTGTAAATATAAACTATGCAGCTAAAAAATATCCAATTTTATTGTTGTTAGTGGCTTGTAATCTTATCAACAATTTCATCAAAGACCTTTGCTGCTGTTGTATCTGGCATAGATACTGTGACTGCTTGATTGGTTACTTGATTCATTCTCATATCAAATGGAAGAACTCCTAACATTGGCAGTTTGGAAAGTTCAGCAAGGGCAACGCCTCCACCAGAGCTAAATATATTTGTACATTCTTGACAATTGGGACAAACAAAACTGAAACAATCATAATTAACAAATTATCTGATGCTTGTAGTGCATATTGCAATTACCTGCTCATATTTTCAACGATTCCTAAAATGTTAATATTTGTTTTTCGACAAAATGTGATTTCTTTGCGTACATCCTCAATTGCGACTTCTTGCGGAGACGTTACAATAATCGCTCCATCGCATTTCATTTCTTTTAATTGCTCCATCACTGTTATATGTTCGTCGGAAGTACCAGGCGGTGTATCAATGATTAAATAATCTAATTCACCCCAGCATACCTTTGTCAGAAACTCTTTTACCATTGCAGTTTTTTTAGGACCACGCCAAACGACTGCGGTGTTGCGATCATTAAGGAGAAATCCAATGGACATAACAGCAAGATTTTGTTCTTTATCAGTATAAACTGGTACCCATCTACAAACAAAAAGTTAATAAAGTATCAAATCTGATTATACTCTGTATATATCGTCCTTCAAGAATCTGGGAGGAGGGAGGCAAGATATGAGAAGCGGATGAAGTGGTTGAGGCTGGAGAGACTAGTAAGGTATGTTTGGGAGTGTTATGGAAAGAGTTGGGTGCGAGGGTGTAAAGAAAATAAGAAAAAGGCGGTGGAGAGAGTAGGGATGTAGGAGGTGCATTCCCGTGGAATGGCAGTCCGGGGGGAGTCAATAGAAGGACACGGGAAAGTCAGGGAAATAGAGGTGGAGTTGCAAAAGAGACAAGGCAGAACTAAAGGAAGCTCTTATCATCCGGTGTACGCGGAATGGCAGGTACTCTCGCCCCTGAAGTACTTCGGTGTGTATGAGATGATGGAAAGTGTGGATGAAAGAATAGTATAGAAGGTGCGTGTTGTGTAAAGAAGGCAAGGATACTTTGAAACATTCAACTGAAGAATGTACGAGTCAGAAGGAGAAATGGGTGTATGGCTCCAGAAGGGAACAAGCAGTGGCGGATTTAAGCTCAGGCAGAGTGGCGGTTTAAGACAAGTTGGTAGCCGGTATAGCATACCCCCCCCCCACTCCAAAATAATAGAATATTTAAAATAAAAGAAAAATTCTCCCACAAATAGAAACTAAAAATTTTTACTTTTACCGGCACTCTGCATTCCTAACTCAACCCAAACGACGTGGTTCCCAGGGCGGTCCCCCACCACTTTAAACCGACACTGTGAACAGGCACAGCAAACGCGCGCCTAGGGCCTCACAAGTCATAAAACTCCAAAAGTGGCTGCAAAGGCTATAACTCAAGGGCCTCTATATTTGCGCCTGGAACCCCGTCAGCATTCTTTCATCTATGCCCGTCAGCTCTAAATCCGTCAGAGGATGCAAGAGTGGATGGCTAATGGATGGGAAAGATAAAACGTGTACAGGAGGCTGTCAATGTAGTTGTTATTTGTTTTTTGATGTTCATTTTTTTTGCAATTGTCAAGTTGTTTTAATTTTTTGTTAGTAGCCATGTGTGGCTATTGAGTTGTTCAAGAGGAGAAGAATGTATTTGGAACAGTAATGCCAATAAATGTTCTTATTTATATAAAAAATACTATGTACCCTTCATCACTCTGGTGAATGCTTTGGTCTTCAAGTTGTAATAGGAATGGAACACTGGGACCACATAAGTCTATGTCTAATAGACCAACCTAAAAAAAAAAGATTAAAATATACACTAATTAATTAAACTGTCTGCCAATTTTCAATTTGAGCAAACTGAAGCACGATAATCATAAATATTAAATTTGAATAAAACAACTAGCATATTATCATTAGCTATATAGATATAGTATAAACAACACATTAGAAAAAAATCCCAAGCTAATCAATACTTGCATTAGCAATAATTCGAAAATACATAAGTAAATTTAGTAAAACTAACCTTTAAATTACGTTCCTTCAAAATTAAAGCCAACTGCGTGCTAACTGTGGATTTTCCTACACCACCCTTTCCTGATAAAACCAAAATTATATGTTTCACTCTATCTGCCATTTTCTTCTGCAAAAATATAACTTATATTAGTAAAATTAATTTAACTTAATTAAATAGGCATGCACAGCTTGGCATCAAGTTGTTGACAGTAATCAACAATAACAATTTTTATTGCTTTATATATCTCAACTTACACATAATATTTATTTTTGTAATGTTGTAAAAAATTATTTTTGAGTCAAATGCTTTCTAATTAGTGACGAGCATAATTGTAATTGTAAACATCAATTGTTTAGTTACACCTTATCACATAACTTTAACACAGACTTTATGCTACGTTGTATAACCTCAATTCATAAACTCAAGATATAAGAACTCGATAGAAACGAGATTAAAATGGAACAAATATTACGTACTTTAGGGAGGATTGATCTTCTTGAAGAATTATCTATTGAAAATGTTGATTCATTAGATCGAAAAGTCCAAGAGAATTTAGCAAAATGGCAATCAACAGACAAGCCGTTAGCTCCCTTGAGTGACAGTAAATTGGAATTGATATATCAGATGAGAGAAACTTTAAATGAAAAATATTTTACCCCAAAAGAGGTAGTTTAATTTATAACAATGATAAAATCTATGCCAATTGAATTAACTATTACACTATTTTTTTAAGGTGCCTTCATTGAAGATTGATAATGGAGCAACAAATATTTATAATTATAAAGATTTTCTTGAGAAATACCTGGCCACGGAGATTGAAATTGAAAAAGAAACTCTGTTCGAATATGATGGACATAAAATATACTTAGATAAGCAATCACAAGAATGCAATGATTTATTAAATTCAGTATGTACATTACAATATCTTATATTTATATTACGTTTATAGCTATATATTATTGTAGGTTGATGGTATATCAATGAAACTTGGGCAATTAGCAGATAATTATGACCAAGTTTCTACCAAAATTAATTCATTACACAATGTCAGTGAGCAGTTGATGAAGCAGCAGACTTTATTAAAGGAAAAGAAGGAAGAAATCAATGAAAGGTTGATTCATTTTACACTCTACAATACATTAAATCATAATGTGCAGACTCAGAGCTATAACTTGAATGGGGATGAATTCCTTAAAGTTCTGGATCAAATTAATACCAGCATGACATACTTGGAACAACATGTAACTATTCATTTAATTCACATAAAGTCTACAAAAATGCATGCTTGGACCAAATTTAACCAAAATTGGTATATATGCATGGTATATTTAATACTGATACTATCTGGGGGGTTGGGTGACAGGTAGCTGTAAGATTATGGGGTGTAAGAGGCGATTTTAGGCCTAGGCGCGCGCCTAGGACCCCAAGATTAGAGGCACCCCGCTCATACCTGTCACTTATGAAATTTATCACTAATTTTTCTCCAAGTCATGTGACTTACACTTACCTGACTGTTTTTGCCACACTGCACACCATAGGCGCCTAGTACCCCGATTGAGTCAAACGCGCCTCTGTATCTGATCCATGTATGAGTGTGGGGTTTGGATGAATTGGAGGTGCTGGAGAGGGAACTTTAGAGTTTCCTGAATGATTTGATTAGGTTGAAGAAATCAGACTAGAGGGATGGCAGACCCGTGTAGTCAATAGAGGTACACAAGGGGTGGGGGAGTTGTACAATGTGAAAGAGTACTATTCTGGGTACGCGGAGTGGCAACATTCTTACGCCTTATCCAGCTAACACACAAAGCGCGGCCGTCGGTCGTCGACGTTGGAAACGTGCTTGCAAAAATTTAACATACGTTGAGGCATGCAGTGCTGCGTTAGAAAATACGTCGTACATATGTCTCTTGTTTGCCTTTATTTGGGTTACATTGGCACTACGTTGGCAAAGCGATGCATTTAAAAATCGGCAGCTTGATATTGGCATTACAGTCGTTGATTTGGGGACTTTTGTTGCATGCGATGCAGGCCAAAGTTAACGGAACGATGATGGCAGTTACCACTGGCCAACTATCATCCGTCAACGTATTTTTGTTTTAGCCCTTCATTGTTTTTCGACGTTGTATCGACGTTTCAAGATTGGCCAGAAGACGGCCATACTTATGTGTGATACCTGGGGAGGATTTTGGTGCGAATAATATGGAATTGGGTGGTAAATAGATGATGGCGAGGCCCAGATGTGGGTCGGAGGAAAGTGTGAATGTGAGAAGAGTATGGAAGGTGCGTGTTGTGTGAAGAAGTCAGCGATACGTGGAAACATTTGGCTGAAGAATGTAAGGGTGTGAAGGAGGAATGAGCGTGTGTGACCAGAAGGGTGCAAAAGTAGATGGATAAGGGAGGGGAGAAGCAAAACGTGTGCAGAAGGCTGTCAATAGTGGGGTGGAGATTGTAGGCCTACAGTTGTTTGGTATTTTGAATTTTACGGCTGTAACGCGCTAGTATACAAATTAATATATTTAAAAAAATAATAATTGTTGTGAACAACAATTCGTAAATGAAATGCCAACTAATTGTTTATATTTACAGCCAGAATTTAAAGAATCCTTCCCTTATAAATTGCGATATGAACAATTGCTTTCGACTTGCTTGGCGAATGTGGTGCGATATGTAAATCACATTGTGATCGATGCCACTCAGCAAGTTGTCAGCAATGCAGATATGAAAACAGCTACGATATCGGTAGCTGTTTCTGGTGAGCCCAACGTCGAAACAGCGTTTTCATATTATTATGGAAAATTTCAAAATGCAGCAACCAAAACATCAAATATAATACATTATGTGGAAAATAACGGAGACAGACATGATGCGTAAGTCGTAAATGTTTTTTTTTTTAAAGTAGTATTTAAATGATAATGAATTCTCTTAGGTACGAGCGAAGCTTATTAGACTTCTATAAGTCTTATTTCTCACAACGTGCTCCGGTGATGCTAGCAGCTGTTTCTAAAGCATTGCATGACTTAAGAGACAAATACAAAACTGATCATGGAATTCTATTCCGTTCAGCTGCACTTTTTATTGTTAAGGTATGCCAAGATGAAACCATTTGTTATCAGTATTTCTTTCAAAAAGGCTCTCAACAATTAAAGTAAGTTATTTTTATCATGTTTATATAATTTGTTCATCTGCAGATTCAAAAATATTACAAGTTTAATTTACCTCTTTTTTAATTCGTAGCGACTACTTATATTCCATTTGCCAAAACTTATACGATGTTTTAAGACCCTGCCTTATTGGTATTAATCACATAGAAGTGCTTACCGAACTTTGCACAATATTGAAAGAAATGATTGGAGAAAATGTTCAGAATAATTGTAAGTCTACAAGAATTTTAATATCTAAGGGGGTAGTCTTCTAAATTCGGCTGAAAAGTAAGATTTTTTTTGTTTCAAGTAAAACAAAATGAAAAAGCAAATGTCAAATTTCGTTATATTATTTTATTCGTCTAACAATTAGGGTTTAGAAACATTTCTTTTATCATTGGTCGCTTCCCGCGACCGCTGCACCAGGTAGAGCAGCGATTTCCAAACGTGATGTTACTATGCCTCCCTTAAAAATAATTAATCATTTGTTGATTTCTATTTAGATCATCGGAGATCTGCGAGCAAAAAAAAAGCTCCCGCGGTACAAATATTATGAATAAATGAGATCTGCGAGAAAATAATGAGGTTACGCAGTACAAACATTATGAACAAATTGACTAATAATATC
>JARJDU010037137.1:0-15697 GCA_030264695.1 Lissagria laeviuscula | reverse complement strand
CAAAAAAAAACGGAAAAACTTACAAGAATCTTTAATGAAAAATAAAATACAAATGGAAAAGTAGTGAGCAAAAAACGTCGCCGATGAGTGCTTTAAATGCAATGCTTAAAATAAATAGACAAATAGAATTTTAGACAGTGATACTTTGCATATTTTAGTGTCACCCTCTTGTGATGGTGTCACTCAGTGCGGTCCGCTCCTCCTTTTGATACTATTTTAGAAGATTTGACAGAACAATAAAATTTAGTTAAATATTAGGTACAGTTTGAGTAGGTCGTCAATAGTAAGATTCAATCAGAGTAGTTTTCGCACTTATTGAGCCCGACCATGATTCTAAGTTCAACTTGATTATATCTTCAACCGGGTTCAAGCCCAGGGGCTGGTAAATTAGATCACGCATTTCTCAATTTCTGAATAAAAAAAAGGATTGGCCGATGGGCTTGCAGCCTATCCCTGTAATGTGCAAATATATGCTGCAAGTATAGCAAAATCCGGTCGGGCGTGGATAAAGCTGGTGAGGGAGGATTGTACAATAGGCTCAATCTAAGTGGCCTAAGTGCAGTGACCGTGGGCACACTCTTATCTGACATACATACATACAACTCTTCAACCGAATCCATCTTTTGCTTAGGCTTTCCAAGGATCCACTGCAGTTTTTCACAGTTTGCATCTATCAAACTTTATTTTATTATAGCTAAAGTGAGCAAGTGTTTAAAGTGGCAACTGTCATTATGAAATAAAAAAATAACTAATGGTCGATCTTATTATGTGATGAACAGAATATATACTAAATTTTTGCTGTAGAGCAATGATCTCCAAAGTGATCTATATCGATCCCTGGAAGTCGAGGACAACCTGCAAGAGGTCTATGTCAGCGAAAAAAAATTGGGGGTCCATAAAATTAAAAATCATTCGCAAAACTGAAAATCATGTCAAAAAGCAAAAATATATAAAAATAAATATTAAAAAGAAGAAATTTGTTTATATTTTTAGACCACAATTACAATCGTTAACAACAATTAACAACAATAACTTAGTAATATTTACGATTATGAAGTACCTACTACAAATACATCTACCTCCATAAAAAAGTTATAGCTTAATTAAACCGAACATATAACGCTTGTTACGTGTGAATATTTTAATAAGTTTTATGGTTGAATTTCGGTGCTCAAATACCTAATACCAATTAACTTCATTCTATCTTCTTACATCTTTAAGGTTCAGATATAGTCTCAAACTACAGGCCGAAGCACAGCTTGTCACTTCGGGTTTTTACAAGAAGAAGAAGAAACAACACCTCTTTAAGATAAAAGAAAGGAAAAGAAAACAAAAGGAAGAAATGAACAGGAACATGGTGGCAAGTTTTTGTCGCTGGTAGAAATTAACCTCGGAACACAAAAAAAAATCAACTACGTAGAGAACGAGGTACACAATTAAGTGGATACTAAAAAGGTTAAACAAGGAGTAAAAATCCGTTGACAATTTTATTAAATCGTCAAGTCCAATCTCACCGCGGATTCCGACAAACATCTGTTCCTTCTTCTGAATCCCGTGCTCTGATGCGTTTGCATTTTCTCTGAGTTCTGGGCCTATGCTCCTATAATGCTTTTTATTTCATGTTTTATTTTAAAGTTTGAGATTTAGTTTAGTCGTTCGAGCTCATTGAGACAGTCACATGCATTTGCTTCGTATCCTGCGAGTTATATGCACGAACAGCTTTTGTGTAACGTATACCTGATACCTGCAGGTATTTTATAACACAAAAATTCCAAATATTTGTTCAGAGAATTTCGGTAGTATGTCGTATACGCGCGTAGATTCCGGTCAGATCATGTGGTCAAGATGAAAACAAAAAAGACCACATTTTAGTTACTTATGGGATAAATCAGTGGTGAGCAACCTTTCAAAGCATAGATCTAATAAGGAAGTTAGAAAAGGATTTCATTTAAATTTACCCTTAAACATATATCAACAATTAGGGTTTAGTTAATTAGATTTTATCCATAGTTAAATTAAAAATGACTGTAATTATTACAGTATCAGAGAACTCAGCGCGGGTTGCTCATCTCTGTATCGGCAAAAGTTTTTAAATTTAATGGCTAGGTATGTGTTAGGTAGTTTTTTCTAGAGTGGAACTCGTTTTTTGGTAAATTAATTTATTTCTTAAATGAATTTTATTAATGAAGACGTTTCTCATGTTTCTGGTTCTAAAACGTGGATTAATTTCTTAATGAATTCTAAATATTTAACTAAGTGGATGTCGTTTTCATTAATTTACATGTTTCAACTCTTTTCTTTCAGTTTGTTTAATTAAGAACTAAATATAGTTCGACTAAAGAGAAAGTTACTCTAACTTAATTACAAAATAAAGCTGTTTTGATATTAATTTAGTTATGATCTTTGAGATGCGGTCATGGGAACGTTGTTGACTTCCTAAACGAGTGCATCGTTTGCAATAATATTTTCTGAATATACTTGTTTTAGTAATTCTGGTAGTAAAAATAGTTGTGAATCGGCTGAATAAGTATAATTAGAATAAAATCGTAGGTGACCATAACCAGGAGCGTCACTAGGGTTAGTACCTCCTTCCTCCCAAGGAATGCTGGAAGCGGATATGTAAAAAACCTAAAAGTTGAGAAAAATATGACAAACATTAATTTAAAAAATTAGAAACAGTGAACTGGTGAGCAAAAAAAACACAGCCGAGTGTTCTGAATGCAATGCATAAAATAAATTAAATTAAAAATAGAATAGTAGAAGACAACAGTAATATTTATTATTTATTTCTTTGGTGTTGCCCCCTTGTGATGGTGTCACCCGGTGAAGTCCGCACTCCCCAAACCCACCTAGTGACGGCAATGACCATTACTGCTTCTATTGGCTATTGCCGATAACGGCGTCCGGCAAAATCATCGCAAAAAAAAATTCATCGCGGTAATATTCATCACCAGAAGATCTGTCGCAATAAATTTAAGCTTTCAGTGATGAATTTATGCGCGCGTCTGCGCCCTAAAAACAGTGCTAACTAATCAATACATATTATATCTCAAACTTTTTTTGTATCTTAAATAATAAAGAACTTTATCTAATTTATTACAATATTATTAGTAAAATTTCTATATACATATGTAGCCACTTACATAATTTGAAAATGACACAGAACATGATAATTTTTATTAATTTCATGACTCCACGCGCGATAACCTACAACACGTAATCTCGAAGAAGCACTAAAAGCTGATTAAAAAGTTGTAGACAGTTGTTACAACTGTTGACTTCGTTCTAGAGATATAAAGACAGTGTCTTTGTATTCGATATCTGGATATCATTATAATAAATTCACATGATTATTTTTTTTTACATCTTCTTACATCTTTCTATCTTTTTTTCCTGAATTTTATTTTATTTATTGTATATTAAGTCGATATGTGTTTTTTATCCGCTTCGGATTGATACAATAATCGTCATAATAAATTATTACCCAGACGCTTGTACGCTTATGCGCATTAATGAGGTAATTTACGATCAATAAAACACAATATTTAATTAGATAAATATATTAACTGGCTAGTAATCTGCTTAAACCGCTTCATTAACGGGCACCATGGTCCGATCGAAAAACACGGACATATTAAGCATATTAAGATAGATATTAAGACGAGTCAGCATGTCGCAAACTGCTTATGCTTGATAACTAGTTTTGAGTTAAATTCGTTTTATTTTTGATTAAATCGATATACCATATGTTTGAGATAAATTTAATTCGGTTAGATAAAATGTGCTAAAACACAAAATGAGCAAAAGCAAGAGTAAAGTGTTAATGCGAATTTCCCTCTTTAATTTTCCCAACTTCCTCCTTTCGCTCAACAACGTTCGACGTTTTATTAACCTTTGGCCTATCACAGCGCTCTGCGCCATTCCATCTCGTCTACCGCCGGCATCCAACGAGAACCAAGTAAATGGATCCCTACCCCAAAGAGTAAATTACACTAAACGGATTACCACCGAAGCTAATAGCCTAGAACAATTACTTAAATAATAGCTACCCGCGTCAGAAAATGGCTACCGGATCTTATTTCCTTTGGGGGAAATCGCCAGTAAACATCGACCCTAATAAAATCCGAGACTGTGCGTCTACATCCTAACGGACGCCGAGCTATGCGCACAGGATGAGCGGCGTGTGACAGGATTGTTAACAAAGGGGTCGTGGCCGATGAATTTATGTGATGTTTGCCAAGGCAGCGTTGTAAGAGAATCTTGTCTAAAGTGTACAAGCACCTAGATCAACAGTATCTTCTAGAGTCTGAACTAAACTAACCTAGACCGAGAAGATGAGAAATTGTTAGGGTGGGTTATTATAAATAGCATTTGATGCAAAGTGAGATTGAGGGGTGAAAAGTTAATAAAATGAGTAGGGTGTTCAGGTTATAGGGAGGTTGTAGATGAAATAATTTGATAAAAGTGAACAATTGTAGATTGTGATGACATCTATTATAAATTGCATCACTTCTAACATGGAACAAAACAAAAATTAAACTTTTGGGCTTGAACAATTGAATTGACAACTTAAAATAAGAGAAATTGAGAGTCTAAGGTAACAGAGACGTGTTGAACGCAAGCAAGTGATTGTTACAAGGCTAGGTGTCAGATTTGTGGTGTTATAAAGATAGCAATCTACACACCTCGGTCGATATTTTGCGCCATTCTGCGCGCATGTTGAGATGATTTCGCTAGTTACCAGTGAGTGACCAGTGTCCAGCAACATTCAATTCCACTCCGTCTTCATTCCGCGAGCTCGTTTCATGCGACATGTCGAAAACTAAGCGTCGCGTCTGTATACATTAAACCGAAGAGGTACAGGTGTTTTGATTCGGTTTTATGTCCATGGCATTCACGTCCTTTATTTATACCATTGTATTCAATTTAAGGAATTGCAAATGCAGAGTGTTAGGATTCTTCAGGCACGTCGCTTTTTCCTATACTACAAGTTTCGTATATCTGCAAAAAATAGCAATTTGTTTCTATAAATAAAATATATTTCCTAAATTCCCTAAACATTCAAAAATTTTACTGCTCCCGTATCATATTTGAATTAATTTATAGTTAAAATCTTGTTTGTTCTCGTTTGCAGATCCGGCCAACGAGATAAGGAGCAATTTAAATTTTTCTAAATAAAAACGACAGGCTCTTTCGTTGCTCAAAATGCGCGTTCCTGCTACTACATACTTACATTATGATGACGATTGTCTCCATTTCGCTCGCATTCATGAATAATTTCCCCGTGTCCAACAAGCGATTCACAAATTCAACGTGTCGTGTTATTTTTTTATGAGTTTCTTTTAAATCAGCTCAGTGCACTGCAGCGCAGCGGCTTTTCGTTTCGCATCGGACCCAAAAATTACGCTTTAATGCCGTTTTCGAGTTGTTAAGCGTTTGCCGTTTTTTGGTATGCGTAGCCACGCATCCTGCCGAAGGAACTTAACGAATAAATTGTTTTTTTATTCGATTTAGGCATGACGCGGATTTATAGCGCGGCAACAATTCCGACATTCAATTCGCAGCGCGCAGCTGAGATTGACAGTTGCGACTCGCTGGTCGAGCCCATTGTGACAATCCCACACTTAACGTGCGACTTTCTTGCATCAAGAGGTATCTCCACCCAAGCCAAAAAAGCCATGACTCATTCATTAACTCAGATTTAACTTATTACGCTGGTTATTTTAATTATTTAGGTGGTATAAATATAGTAGGTAAACACGTCATGAATACGATCATATTCCAAGAACTCGTAAACTTGTTAGAGAACTTAAAAGTCCTTGAATAGGATATAAACACGTTTTTAGGATGGGTAAATGCGTGTAAAACGCTAAGATAATTATAAGGCAAACACTCACTCACTTATACAGATGATACGCGCACTTTGCATAATTTATTTATTGTTCATTGCGACGGGCGTAGTATATCAACCTTAGTAATAATCAAAGTAGATATAAAAAGGTGTGTAAAAGGTATAAAACGACAAAAATATTTTCATTGGTATCAATATGCTGAGCGAGCTATAAGAGTGTCATAAAAAAGCAGTAAATTCGTGCGGATATTCTGTTACTAGAATATTTGATTTCGGACTGTGCGTGTCGTTAGCTTATTATTGATGGTAAACATTATTATGGTGTTGTTTACTTGCTGATGGATTAAATCGGTGAATGCATTGCTTATTCACTTGACTTTAGGGGTTATTCAGTCATATATTAAAATAAGAAAGAAATTTTCTTGATTTAAATTTCACCAAAAATTAAAAAAAAAACCCGTCAAGTAGATCCCTATTTCCTTGTGCTGGGTTTTTATATATTTTAAACATAAACAGGAACTAATTTTAGGTATTCGGTGACACAGGTAACACTATTACAAGAACTAATCGTTATTCGTTATTTGTTCAATCCTGCTGTGATTGTAGTTTTCGTGTTTAGATACACGGCATATGACTTATTCTAATCATGCACGCTGTTTATCACATTGCTTTCATGGGTATGTCGATTTACCACACGAGGCGTGGCATCGATTAGCCAATCGGTTCGAGCGCTACCCCGCTTACGACATTTCTCAGGGCATCAATCAGCCAATCGCTAAGAGCATTACACGTAATTTCTGCAAATTTCACTGCTCAACGCAACGCGCATATAGATTTTACTTCAAAAATAAAATGTAAAGCTGTTATTAATTAATACATAAATATCTCCAATATGTGCTACAGTACATTACAATAAATAAATGCTAAATGTATATCTTCCAATTATCTAACATGTTTATCAATATACGAGATTTAGGTTGCTAAAGTCAGACAAAATAAAAAATTTGCTTTTGTAAGGCTTTCATATTGCTGGGCTCATAGCTCCAGCGCCCACAATGGGCTCTAGATACAATGTTCACCATCCTTTTCCGTTTATGTCTTATAATTCTTCATTGTACTTCCACCAGCAACAAAAAACCCTCTCAAATTAAGAATCACTTAATTTCATTTAGAACACAAAAGTACATTCCGTGATTGTTTAAATATTGTATATATCCCAATTATCCTTATTAGGTATTTTAGTAAGAATCACTTAAAATAAATTGTTGGCCCGTCGTCCCTATTAATCTGCTTGTTATACGCGACCCAGTGCAATGGTTTATTATGATTTAGTGTTAGTTTTTTATTCAGCTCACGTTTCTCGGTTTCGTTGTCTTCGGAATATTATACGCGCATGTTATATCTTCCCAATACGTACGTGAAATGATGATGATACAGGCCGGTATTAGACAATCCACGCGACGAAACACACACGCGCATACACATACCCAATGTTAGTTGATAGATGTAGGTATAGGAATCTTCTCCTGTGTACTGTTAAACGAGTGCACGATGAGAACCATTAAAAATCTTGTCGTCCCATATATGTTTCACCTTTCTACGAAAATGAAGAAAGGTGTATACATACCTACCTCATACTATTTCTTCAAAACTGTGAGCATGATGACGGACGCATATGGACACTATACACTCATATCGTTCTTCCATCTAGCACAATTATGACACGCCGGAGTTGCACGAACTATGGCTGTGAAGGGTGGACGCGCTCGTAAATTAGATAACTATCACTATCACCGGGGAAACACCTGCATTCCGTTGCTTCTTCAACTTTTTTATATAATTGTCATAGGTTTCGTTTTTAATATAAAATATTTGGTAAAATCCACAACAAAAGTAATAATACAAGAAAGGCATGGTTGAAGGAACATTGACTCATGCAACTTTAACTTTGTACGATCTGATTAGGAATTAATATCGCTTAGGTTAAGTTTGCGTGCATTCTAGGTGTTAAAACGCCCTAACATGTTTTTATGATCATGATAATCAACACTAAATTTGATATAGAGTCATTGTTGCTACTTTAACCAAATGAATACAGGTGATTTCCTAACAATTGCAATCATGTAAGATAAATCGATGGAATTCTATTAGGGCAAACGCTGTACCTCCTTGTAGATGAAATTGCGACAACTTAAATAATGCAAAAACAGTAAATTCAATTTCAAACAGATTGATATTAATCAATGTAGAATCATACTCTTTGGTATTTGAATCTAAAGTTTGTCTGAAAAAGCTACAAATTGCTAAGGTTTTGACGATTTTGTTCCAAAGTCAGACACTCTTTTCAGCGCACTTCTTCTGTTTTTTGCTCATTGGATACAGATGCATTGTTGCCATTTGAATAAAATTGAGGTGACTGTTTCTAGTATAAATTCCAAATACAAAAATGTAAAAACAATCGACTAAATTTAATAATTAAAGGAAGTACTGCGAACTGTAAATTCAAAAATTCGTTTACTTTCATATCGTAGATACTCGAGATGTTTTTCGAGCTCGAGCATCTCGAGCTTTGCTTGACTTTGACATTTTATTATCGTTCCTAGAGCCGAATTTTATGTTCATTCCTACGGTGTAATCTGCTTTTCTCTAGCACTTCCCGTTCTCGAGATATTAGGGTTACCGGTTTCTTGTTCGTCATCTGCAGGTTTGACTTTGACTTAGAACAGCTACATTTTTGCTAAATCTACATAAATTGAAATAAATAGCTAAGTATTAAAATTTTTTTTTTTCAAGTGTTAATTCAATAAGATCTCTACCAAACCCACTATTTGATAATTAGAATTAGCCTAAAACATGGTAGAAACCGAGCTCCAACTCGTCTTTTAGAATTTTCACGAGCTCGAGCTTGAACATTGACCAGACTCCTCTCGAGCTCGAGAGGCACGAATCCATCCCTAGTAGGTAATATATACAATTTAATAACAAATTTACTGTTATTCGAAACTTAGTTTTACGCTGCTTTTTAATATAAATCACACTATATACATTAATATAGTGAGATATGAAATTTTGGTTGCTAAAGTCAGACAAGAACAAAAATCGGATTCACAGACACTTGTCTCTTGCTTTCATTAATATTTAAAAATTCATAGTCAAACTGAAATTCAAATTTATTATTATTTTTATCTATAGCTAATTTAGAGAATATTTTGATAAGAAAAGAGAAATACAAACATATAGAAGATTGTGATAATGAGAGGCAATTAGTACAATTGCTAATTTGTGTCAGAATCAGTATGCGCGACACGTTGATTTGAAATTGAATACGAAACAAATAATTTTTTTTAAACACACACACACACAGACGCAAATTAAAATAAAGCAGAAAATCGCGAATTCTTGTTGCGTTTTGTTTCGGACGCTTACTTCTTGCGCTTCGTTTGCTGCTGCCAGGCTTACAGGCATAGTCGAAGTGGCATTTTTGCCAACATCCTACATTCCTTCTACCTCAATCGTGTAATCCTGAGCCGTGAGTGAACTAGTTTGTGATTTCGTTTGTTCTTCTTTCTTTTTGGTCGTTTATTTTGTATCAATCCAAAAGCGCAGCTCGTTCTTCTCGCCATTTATCCCAAGCTTAAATTTTAAAATATTCAAATTTGATTACTACGAATTTACAACAACAAAAAGACTGTTTTTTGGGTAATATCATTAGTCTTATATAAGAAATTTCCTCCGCATAAAAAATCTTTTATTGAACAATTCATTGCAAATTACAATTGCTCTTCACAACCTTTTTTGCTCTTATACTTTTATTCCCATCTCTTCCCTCGATCAATATTCATATGTAAGTATGGAGATGCAACTTGAAGCTGAGAATCTCGTGCAGGAATAATAAGAGCGAGCGGATTCCATGAAAACGCTACTTGCTCATGAGATCGTCCGTAATTTTGATGAAGTCAAGGACAATAAAAGTTAACTAGGTACTGCACTAGGTACCTACTTATAGTTGCACTCAGTACTTACTACATTCTTGTATGTTCGGGAGCGTTGAATCTCAAGAGCGTTGAATCAGTGAATGCAGCAGCGAAATAGCTAGCCGAAGAAGAAAAGAGAAAAACTAGGGAAAGAATGCCTGCCACTGCTGCGATGGTCTTGAAGTCGAGATGATTATGTAATGGCCGTTATGATTAGGTCATGCAGGTTGAATGGCAATGTAAAACATGCGACAAACAAGGTGCACATTCTGATTGTAATCGCACAACGAGGCGAATTATACACAACGCAAGATGTCGCCGATGCGCGCTTTGAAGTTTTCGACAATGTCATTGGATATAATAATGTTGGAATGTCATCCATTTATGAAAGGATTTTTGGGCTTTGAAGTTAAATTGGGAATACGATACGATTTATAAGTGCGCATGCACATATCGGTTGCTCGCAGATAATGTGAAAACGTGAAGAAATAAAGGACCCTCTGGCGTGGCAGGATTCCCCACTATAACGCATTATATAATGTTTACATTGAGGATCCAATATGCCATAAAGCAAAACGCCCTCGGAATTTCTACGCAATATGTCGCCATAAACAAGTTCAATATACAGATGGATGAGGCCCAAACTCAATAAACCATTGCTCGTTACATCCACACCGAAGCTAAACAAAAATGCCGCGAGAACGGTATCAATGCAATATTAGAATGTCTGCTTGCGATATAAAGTCAACACTGTTGTGTTGACGCGCTGCTCTGCGCTGTGCCGCCCCCGCCGGAAAATATCTTCACCCGCATGTGTATTTGTGTGTGTAAGGGAGTGCCGAGTCTTTCTTCGCCGATCGTGTATTTCTTATTTTATTTCTCCCAAAACAATACTGGCGAGTGTAAAATCGAAGCTCACAAATTGAATGGCATCAGGCGTACGATCAGCTCGGGACCGATTTCGGACAGAGGAGTAGCGCTTAACAATCGACAGCGGAAATACCGAAAAAACTCCACACAGCCCGACTCGTAACCGCTATGTGGGGTATTTCTATTTATGTATATACAACAACACACCGGCGACAATTATTTTCAATCGCGAAATTGGTTTCATGTTCCTTTTCCGCTCGAGCGGGCGATATAGATAGAGAACGGCGAGAGCGTCATCTAGAGTTATATCCGGTCTGTGCGGAATCCCATCACAATATAACAGTACCCGAGAGTCGACTTTAAAATAAATCCGTCCTCCGGTTTTCGTTTCTTTCCGTTTCGATTCAGGTTCGAATAAATTCGATTTTTGTTTCATTCAATTTAGTTAAGTTTTACAAGAGTACACAAAATCTATATAACTAGTGCCACCTAACGGCAGATCAACTCATCTATCATTTAATTCGTTTTCTTGTTATTTTTTCTTTTCTTCTATTGAACAATGTGATTTCTATGTCAAATATCAATCTAATCAAACATTAATAAGTAAAGACGCGTTCACATTCGATCAGAAATTCGATCTTTATTGATGAGAATCCCAATACGAGACTCTAGTGGAAATTAACAGTTGACCGCCGTTAACAGATGTCGAAAGATATATAAAGAGATAAAACAATTGGAAATTAATTAGCGAGACAAGTCAATATACATGGACACAAACAGGCCGCGGTGCGGACGAGATGGAGCACGCGCAACGTGTGAACGCTGAAGAACCGACGAGGCATGCGAGACACGTAAACGAACCTGTTTTCGAGAGAATTTACATTTTCTTAAATCACAATTACCATGCTCATTAGGTAATTAACTAGTTCGTAATTAATTTTAACTTTTGAGGTGTGAGAATTTGCAAAATTTAAAAAAATACTAATTTTTTTAGGTTAATAATAATAAAATTTGCTAGAGATATTATCGATAAGTAATAATAATATTTGAATGGATACGAAGCATGCAGCGAATATGAGTAGGTACCTTTATATTGAATTAAAATCTTATATATTACGAGTTTATGTATAATACGTAACATAATATCTACATAAAAACATGTAATTAATGGCTATTCAGAATATATCAGATGAATACATAAATTAATAATTTAAATAAATACTAAATTAAAATTAATTAGATTTGAAATCTTTTCATATTATTTATTGAGGTAAACTAAATAAGGAATTAGATGCTTGAGAGTATATAATTAAACATGTTTAAAAATATATTTATGAGCTAATTTATTAGCTTATTCGCTAATGATACAAAAATATATTTTTACATATGCGATTTAGCAAAAATATTTAAAAAATTAATTTTGTTATTGATAATATATATAGATATATTATTTGGGAATTTATTTCTTAAAAAAATGCGCATAGAATTACTCAAATTCTTCACACAAATAGATGTTTCGCAGAGAAATAAAATCCAATTACCTTAAAATTTTTGCATTTCATGATTTTTGGGATATCTAGAATATTGTTCAAAATCGATATGTTGGTATATAACTTCGTTGTAAAGTTACAGCGAGAAACAGCTAGAACAGACTTAAAACTTTAATTCGCCTTTTCTCGAAACTATATGTGTATTTTCAACTGGTTGTAAAAGAATTTCGAGATCTATCTATTTAATTTCGCTCATTCTTTGCTTTCAATATGTAAGAATGAATTCTCAATTATGTAACAAAAGATTTTTTTGAACATTCTAATTTTTCGATTTTTTATGACCATTTGAACGTCGATTATATAAGCGAAAAATATTTTTTATTTTCGAAAATTCGCATTTTATCGAATTTCAAAAAAAGTCAAAGTTCGGATTTTCTATGTTGTGCCAGTTCTTCGCCAACCATGCAAGCCAGGGAGAGGTAACATCCATGAGACCGCCTGCAGGTACAACCTGCCAATGAGGTGAAAAACAATATAAAAGACCAGGCTGGTGACTTTATTTCTATTACCCGAAAAAAAATTATGAAAAAAGTTCATCTTTTTTACTTTTTAATTATCTTTACTTTGTGTAGATAGGAAGACTGGGTACTATTGAAACGCAAGACGATTGCCCCAGGGTTAATATCTCTTAAAATAAAGGGCAATCGGCGGTTAAAGCAGAAAACAAATACGAACAATTTCACTCTTGCGGCTTTCTCAAAATGCAATAATTGTTTATAGAAGAATTGTATTTCAATAAGTAAAAATAACTTTTTTTTTAAATTTTGCGAACGAAGCATCTAGAACCTGGTAGCGTAACTAGTTTTATCATGAAATAACTTGCACCCTTCATAGAAGTTGTTTTATACTTAACGCTCGGATGAGACAATTGAAACATTTTTTTGCGAATAAAGTGACAATATTATTATTACATGAGAGCATAGCAAGTATTCTGCTAATTTTGCACAAACCTCTACAAGTACTTAACCGATTCCTCAGGTGCCCATCTATCAGATAACTTGACGTAGAGAAAAACTAAAACAATGCACAAATTGTGTGCTGTGAATGTCATGAAAAGTGCACAGAAACGGCGTCGGTAGGCGCAGGGTATGGGCGGCATTTGCTAAACCGATGTTTTGAAATTATAGAAACTTGATAACGTATTTGGGCGTGTGTTTTTGCAGCTAGTAGGAGCAGTGGTGGAATGACTGTTGCCGAAATGTTTATTTCTGGGATGAGGAAAGAAAGGAGAGGCATTAAAATTATTTATATTGTACATTAGTAGATTGAAATACGCCCTTGAATTTAACATATCTCTGACATTGCTCGGTATTTTATTTTCAATATTATGAACGATATAAGCCAAACTGTTTCAACCGTACCGCCTCCTGCTTAATACGGCCCATAGTCAAAACGAAAGGTTAAAGTTAACTAAACAATAACTTAATAACTCAATCATATAATTTAAAATTAAAATTAAATTAAACATTTGCATATTTAATTAAAATGTTGTATGATTTTTTTTCTTATTATATCGAATTTGATAATTACTTATAACCATCAGTAATAATAAAAATTACTATAATTATGTGTAGTTATATAATGCAGGAATAATATGTTTATTTAGCATATTATTTAATACAAAGTTATATTAAACAAAAAAGTTTTAAATTTAATGTAGCGTAAAGTGAAGAATTACTTCAACACTCTTATTTCATAACATGATTGATGCTCTTCACTCAAAAGGTTGTGGTAATAAATTCAAGGTTTTAAATAGACATTAGAACGCTCGCTAATTATTTATATTGTTTATGTAGATAAATAGGTAGATATAGATGCTTAACCTATTTATTACACATTTAATTACGACTTAATTTATTATTATAATATACAATATTAAGCAACTGACTCTTTTGTGGTAAGGTCATCTCTTTGCCAAATATTTTTCAGTGTTTAACTCTTTTAATAATTTTTTTAAAATTAAATTAAATACATAGGTATATTAACAAAATAATTATTATATATAATTCAATAGATATTTATTTTTGAGTTTGGTGAGTTTTTTTGACAATGACAAATATGTATTGCATGTTTCAGAAAGTTATAAACTTGAATAAAATCAAATATTCTGTGCTTTGTAAAATAAGGCGCGTTATTGCAACAATTTCTTTTTTTGTAACTACAGTAATAGAACTTTTGTGTCATGCAAATATAAATTAAATGGATTTTTAATTATGAAGTTAATGGTAGCAACTTTTCACAAATTTTCATAAAGTCTTTGCTTTATTGTTATTTTAAAAACTGTTAAGTAGCGAAATTGGTTATTGTTGATACATCAATTGATGGAATATTTATAGAGCTTTTAGAGTATGTAAAACAGCAAAAAAAAATTAAATAATACCCGCATTATATTAGCAAAAAATTGTCAAAATGCACAAATTTTAAATCTTGAAATTCAATATAACTCCTTTAAATTATAATTTTTTTTCAGAAATATTCAAACTAAACTCACCATAACATAACGCACAGGTTTTCTTATGGGTGGCAAAAATAGTAGATGAATCTTGTTGACCTCATGAGATCTCACCATTTACAATGCGATAAATTCAATGTCATTATCAATATTTTGATATGAATGGTAACTTGCTCTATAATTACCACTTTAAATTACTTCTTTCATACCATTGTTAAACAGCAAATTATTTATTTGATTTTTTTTCTTCTTCTTCTGTCTTCTTAGAGTTTTCTCTTAGGCAATACTGCCTGTTTTACTTCCACCACATGAAGTGTCATGTGGTAGATCTATATTATCATGAAATATGATAAATTTATTGAATTTTATCAACAGAAAGTGTAAAAAGTAATGTAGCAAGAATTAAAGATACAAAAAACATTAAATTATTTTTATATAAAGAATCAAATTTTTAATAAAATCTGCATATATTTGTGAATGTTTAAACAAGAAAATGGTTCTTATCGGATTAAAATTACTCAAGTTATGATTTATTCCAATCAGTACTACTTTTACTCCTACCTGATTTCATCAGTTTATCAGAAATGTTGATCTTTTTTTTTCTTCTAAAATTATTTCAGATGTAGATTTATTAATATAAGTTCATTATTAGAGCAGCTATGGTAATCTGAGATAAGCATTACATAAAATTTAGAGTCTACGGGTTCCATTTCATCTTCTTTTCTGGTGGATTTGATAAAATGACATAATCGTAACATAATCTAAACAAAAACTAATAAACAAATACAATCATAATTTCGAGTTATTCGAATAGAAAATAAATTAAGTTGTTAATGGTTTTTCCTCGTTTCCTTTTAAATTCCCTAATATAATTCATAAAATATAATATGTAGGCGTATCCAACATCTATAGTAACAAAGTACACAGCCATTGACAACGCGTACACTTAGAAAATCAATATATTAGTAATCAGGAGAAAAAAAAACAGTCTTTATCAAAA